>JAXCGZ010017701.1:17500-37500 GCA_037179515.1 Halocaridina rubra | reverse complement strand
GGTAGAGGTTGTATAGATCAGATTTTTATAGTTAGGCAGTTATTTAAGAAATATTTAGCAAAGGGTAAGGATGTGTATTTTGCATTTTTGGATCTGGAGAAAGAATATGATAGAGTTGATAGAGAGGCTATGTGGAATGTTTTGAGATTATATGGAATCAATGGTAAATTGTTGCATGCAGTGAAGAGTTTGTATGAGGGTAGTAGAGCTTGTGTTAGGGTAGGGAATGAAGTGAGTGAGTGGTTTCCAGTGAGTGTGGGACTGAGACAGGGATGTGTGATGTCACTATGGCTGTTCAATTTGTATATTGATGGAGTTGTAAGAGAGGTGAATGAGCGAGTGCGTGGTCGAGGTTTGAGAATGGTAGATGGGGATGATAACGAGTGGGAGCTGAATCAGTTGCTGTTTGCAGATGATACTGTGGTGGTGGCAGATTCAGAGGAAAAACTGTGTCAGTTAGTGTCAGAATTTGGAATGGTGTGTGAGAGAAGGAAGCTGCGAGTGAATGTGGGAAAGAGTAAGGTTATGAGGTGTACAAGAAATGAGGATGGCGCTGGATTGAATGTTATGTTGAATGGAGAGACACTTGAGGAGGTTAATCAGTTTAAGTATTTAGGCTCGGTTATAGCTGCAAATGGTGGAGTGGAAGCAGATGTGTGTCACAGAATGAATGAAGGATGTAAAGTGTTGGGTGCATTGAAAGGAGTGATGAAGAATAGAGGGTTGGAAATGAATGTTAAGAAAGTTTTGTATGAGAAAGTGGTTGTGCCAACTGTGATGTATGGATCAGAGTTATGGGGTATGAAAGTAAGTGAGAGACGGAAACTAAATGTGTTTGAGATGAAATGCCTGAGGAGTATGATTGGTGTATCTCGATTGGATAGGGTTAGGAATGAAGTGGTGAGAGCAAGAACGGGTGTGAGGAGAGAAATTGCAGCCAGAGTAGATATGAATGTTCTGAGATGGTTTGGCCATGTGGAAAGGATGGATGATGAAAGGCTGCTGAAAAAGGTGATGAATGAGAGAGTTGAAGGGAGAAATGCTAGAGGGAGGCCTAGGTTTGGATGGATGGATGGAGTAAGGAGAGCCCTGAATGATAGGAGGATGGATGTGAGGGAAGCAAGCGAGCATGCTAGGAATAGGAATGAGTGGCGAGCGATTGTGACGCGGCTCTGATGGGCATCTGCTGTTACCACGGGGCTGCATCTTACAGAGATAGCCCTGTGGTAGGGGCAGTAGGAGGAGCTGGAAGTTGTGAAGCGACACAGGTTGTGGAAGAGCCGGGAGGATGGGCTGTGGCACTCCAGCAGTGCCATCTGAAAGGTCGCTAGCTTCCTCGTCATTGCCCATAGAGCAAAGTAATCCCCCTATTTGTTTTCCTTTCTTGATGTCGGCTACCCCCCAATTAAAGGGGGAAACAACCAAGGTATATGATGATGATGATGATGATGATATATATATGTATATATATATATATATATATATATATATATATATATATATATATATATATATATATATATATATATATATATATATATATGAGTGTGTGTGTGTTTGTGTGTGTGTATGTGTGTGTGTGTGTGCGTGTATATGTGTGTGTGCGGGTATGTGTATATATATATATATATATATATATATATATATATATATATATATATATATATATATATATATATATATATATATATGTATATATATATATATATATATATATATATATATATATATATATATATATATATATATATATATATATATATATATATATATATATATATATATATATATATATATATATATAGATATATATATATATATATATATATATATATATATATATATATATATATATATATATATATATATATATATGTATATATTAATATATGTATATACATATATATATATATATATATATATATATATATATATATATATATATATATATATATATATATATATATATATATATATATATATATGTATATATATATATATATATATATATATATATATATATATATATATATATATATATATATATATATATATATATGTCATGCAATCTCTTAATAATATTTTTATTAGATTTAGGCTTTATGATGATTTCATTATTCTCATAATAATATTTTTTATTGAAATCACGATAATTGCATCAGAATGACAATATAGCAGAAAATATGCTTAATTCGTCATCCATTAGGCAATGAATTGGAAAAAAAAGAATATGATTTTTTTAGACACGTAATTAGTATATTATTTTATCACAAAGAAATATAGCTAATATTTTCCTTTATTAAAATCATTTGTAATTTCATATGAGTAAGTAATTTTCTTGTGGTCTATGTTTTTTGTAAACATTATTCTGTTTAATTATTATTTTTAATCTTAAAAGATAATAAAGTAGTTTTTAAATATGTAGCATTTTGACGGTATATACAGTGATATGGTATGTACATAGTTTGTGTTCAGAAGAAATATAAGTTTTCGAAATCAGTCAAATGAAAGCAGTCCTAGATGAACCTTTGTGTAATAATCATGTAGTCACAAGAATGTTGTAACTTCATAAATGCTCTCACTATAGAATAAAACATTCCTGAGTGAACCTATTCTAATGCTTCATCATCATGAGAGAGAGAGAGAGAGAGTAATAATAAACCTTTATTTCCATTTCATTATACAATGGGTATTCGTCAGCCGGAGCAAGCCCCAACCCCCCACTGTGGTGTCCAACCACAGCAGTTCCTGCCAGTAAACAGCTTAATCTCTCGGTCTTGGACGGGAACCGATCTTGAGAGAGAGAGAGAGAGAGAGAGAGAGAGAGAGAGAGAGAGAGAGAGAGAGAGAGAGAGAGAGAGAGAGGTGAGATATATATATATATATATATATATATATATATATATATATATATATATATATATATATATATATATATATATATATATATATATATATATATACAGAGATAGAGAGAGAGAGAGAGAGAGAGAGAGAGAGAGAGAGAGAGAGAGAGAGAGAGAGAGAGAGAGAGAGAGAGAGAGAGAGTGAGATATAGATATATATATATATATATATATATATATATATATATATATATATATATATATATATATATATATATATATATATATATATGTATATATATATATATATATATATATATATATATATATATATATATATACAGAGATAGATAGATAGATAGATAGAGAGAGAGAGAGAGAGAGAGAGAGAGAGAGAGAGAGAGAGAGAGAGAGAGAGAGAGAGAGAGAGAGAGAATAATAATAATAATAATAATAATAATAATAATAATAATAATAATAATAATAATAATAATAATAATAATAATAATAATAATAAACCTTTATTTCCATTATACAATGGGTATTTGTCAGCCGGGGCAAGCCCCAACCCCCACCGTGATAACCAGCCACAGCAGTAACCTGCCAGTAAACAGCTTAAACTTTCGGTCTTGGACGGGAACCGATCTCTCGACCTCGTGAATGCGAAGCCAGAGCGATACCACTGTACTACCCAGAAAAAAAATATCTACGTTTAAACCTATTGATATATGTGCATGAATGTTTTGAACTGTGATATGAAGAAAAGGAGAAACAGATAGACAATTGTGACCAAAGCTAATGACAAGGAAAGAGTGTTGCTGTTATATCTATTTGCTGCTACCCATTGAACATGTTCTCAATAAAAAAATAAACAAAATAAGTCCCTAATCCAGTCTAACAGCTTAGAATTAGTTACTAATATAGAAAATCACGTGGAATGGGAAGATTATATCTCAGTGAGAAGCTTAGCGTCCTCTACCTAACACAGCTCATTTTTTTCTTTTTCTCTTACTCTGCATTTTCTCCTCTCTTTCTCCTCTGCTCGTGGAATGAAAATAACTCCCATTTGTCCCCGTGCTTGTCGAAAATGTCAACTCAATCTGCAGAGTGAGAGGGTTAGCATTCCCCCTTGCATATTTCCCTCTTCTGAAGAGTCAAGGTATATGACGGGGCTTTGAAAGAAATATTCCAGTCAGATAACAAGTAAATCAAGTCTCTGAAAGTGCGTGGTTGTGGAACGAGTGAGAGTATTAGGGATGGATTGGCAGCATGCTTGCATAAAGAAAGATAGATGAGTTAGCTATGAGTGAAACAATGTTAAAACGGAAGTGCGAGCGAGGCTTCTGGTCATTGGACGTGTGATTGACTCCTCCACCAGCTTTCAAGGAGGACTACCGCTCTTTAATATAGATAGCTAGTAAGAATATCAACGAACAATCTATCTGCTAGAATTATAAGTGTAAGAGTAGAGTATAGTCAACATTAGGAGAATGGACTTAAGCCTTCTTTTTAGAAACGTGACATAGTTATATAATCTTTTAGTGAAGAATGAATCTAAATTCCGATGGTCGAATGGGTAAGTTAGGTATTAAATTCATTGTCGCATAGACAATAAAAAAAAATTCTTTTTCAATAGTTTTCACTCAATCACTGAATATTTTCCTTTGCTAGATGGAGGAATATTATTCATACCATCAACTTTAGTCCATATTATAGTAGCATAACGGTAAATTACATGTCATTTATGGGTATATTGATAAGCGGTTACGTCCGTAACTTTGAGGTGTCAGGTCGAGGGCTTGCGCCCCGTAACGGTCTGAGGTTAGCAAAGGCATGCACTCAGGATGACGATTACATCTGCCAAAACAAGTCCTTCGTAAGAAGGCAAACGCCCTAGCCCTTGCTAGAAAAGGGAGTCCGTGACGTAAAACCGGAACAATTTTATGGGTATTTTGATTATTTCGATATGAGTAAAATACAATTATATATAAATCTAGGCTATATTTGTTATTTATGACACGTCCTTTCCTTTGTAGTTTCCTTGTACAGAGATTTGGGGGTTTTCCTTTGTTTCCGCCACCCTCCCCAAAGGGGGGGACTGAGGCTTTTATATATAGACAGATTAATAAGCAGTTAAAGAAAATAACAGGTTGAACAAAGAGGAAAAAAGCATCACTATCCATTGATGAAAAGAATATATAAATATGAACAAAAAGCTTTTGAAATCAACTATTTCACCGAGTTTTATACAAAGATGGCAGAGTATAAATGCAATTTCTAAATACCTAAATAATTCGGCTTATGTGAAGCGAAGCTGATCAGTCTAGATTCAACCACAACTGAGTCTCAGCAGAGAAATTTTATATGAGTTTAGGCAATAAAATACTCATTTCAAGAGTCCCGTTTTAAAGCAAAACAATTGGGGTATATATAACAAAAATAAATAAAGATTTCCTCTTTTTATTAGAATATAAATAAAATAAATACTCTAGTGAAAAAGAAAAGCGCCAATATTTTTTTTTCTTTTGTTATGCCTGTAAATTAGTTTTCTTTGGATTGGAGAAATAGAGAACTTGTTATTCATCTTCACAATATAGCAGAGGCTATGGTATTACTAACAATATTATTTTCCATTTATATAAAAAAAAAAAAATCTACACTGAATTTAAATCTTATTTATTTCAGTATCTACAAGGTATTATCAGAAACAGAAAGGTAATGTCTATCAATTTGTAAGTTCCGGAAAGTGTTGCAATATCATTCTCTTTTTTTTTTCCTGTTCGGAAAAAATCCAGTCTTAAAATATGAGAATGCAAAAACTGTCATCGAAACACTAATTATTTAAATTTTCTCAAGATAATTTGCGAAAAGTAAAAAGATTGCGAGAGTGTTTTCTGCCTCACAGAGACTATTTAAATATATGTTTTTCCTAACTAGAAAAATTCTCGAATCTTGAGTATAAACGAAGTTCTTTTTATTTAAGTTTATAAAAGATTCTATGAAAATATAATGTATTTTCTTTTATAATGTACAAATGCTTATATTTTCACAGAAACTAATTGAAATGAAACGCTTTGTATCTACTCAAAAGAGATATCCAATCTTGAAATATGATATAAATTGTTTTTTTTTTTACTTGTTGTGTCGCTATTATTTCCCATTAAGAGGGTGAACAGAAATAAAGTGTACCCGGGGAATTAAGATTGCGTGTCTTTCCTAACGCCCCACGGTGGGTTCGATCTCTGGTCTGTCACCTCCCGAATGGAGTATTCTAACCACCTAGCCAAATGGTCCCCAAAATATAAGAGTACTTAAAATATCATTTTAAATTAACAAGTCTGAAGTTAGCAAAGGCATGCACTCAGGGTACCGATTACATCTGCCAAAACAAGTCCTTCGCAAGAAGGCAACCGCCCTAGCCCTTGTTAGAAAAGGGAGTCCGTGACTTAAAACCAGAGCAGAACAAGTGAATTCAAGAAAAGAAAGGTAATGTCAAGTATAATGTACATGAATCTATTACTTCAAAAACTCTAATACAACCTTTTCTCTCTTCCTGCTATTAAAAGCTCTCTAGTCTGAGTAAATAAATATTATATAGTTCCTTTTGGCGACTTTTTATTTCTATACATCCAATCAGGTCTAAAATGGCTATATTCGACGCATATCAATAACAAGTCAGCAAGCAACTAAATCTATAGATAGATGTAATTGTCTGATGACTTGTTGGTAATGTGTCTAATTAGGTCTAAAGGGGGGTTTACACGGTCAAACGGTTCGTTGAACGCCGTTCGACAGACAAGTGTTTGAAGTGATGTTCGAACGTGTGAACGGGATATTTACGTGTTCGACAACCAAATACCCCGTTCACACGTTCGAACATCACCAAACACTTGTCTGTCGAACCGCGTTCGACGAACCGTTTGAGCGTGTAAACCCCCCTTAAGATGGCTATTAGTTCTTGTATTCGGTTTTACGTCACGAATTTCCTTTTCTACTAAGGGCTAGGACGGTAGCCTTCTTATGAAGGACTTGTTTTGGCAGATGTAATCGTTACCCTGAGTGCATGCCCTTATTAACCCCAGTCCGTGACGGGGCGCGAACCCTCGACCTGCCGCCTCAGAGTCGCAGACGCTACCATTTTGCTATAAGTTCTTACAATGATAAGATTATCTAGAAATTCGATATATTTTCTAAAATGCGTATTTATCTTTTATCAAAACTGCACAAACAGTTTTGCTATGAGCAACCATAAAATATAATTTTGCTTTATGACTGATAAAGTTTTAGATTTTTTCTTTTTTAATAAACAGAAATATTTCGTCATGTCTGATATATAATTTCTTTTATATTTTCTTGAATGGTAAAATTGCTCGGTGTGAAAATTTCTTTTTTTCTCTCTCTTTTTACCTTGACCGTATTTCTAAATGCAAAATTCTAAAAGAACCATTCGCTTGCTTTATTGAAATGTATTATTATACATCAAGGGAATTTTATATAATTTTTATTCGCATTTATTTCTCTGTTTAGAGAATATAAAACCTTCTGTAGCACTGACAACAATACTTTGTCATCCAACATTACTCTCATTCTAGCACAGCACCCCATATAACTTAGCCATTCTTCATTTTATATTTTATATATATATATATATATATATATATATATATATATATATATATATATATATATATATATATATATATATATATATATATATATATATATATTATGTATATATATATATATATATATATATATATATATATATATATATATTATATATATATATATATATATATATATATATATATATATATATATATATATATATATTATATATATATATATATATATATATATATATATATATATATATATATATATATATAAATATATATATATATATATATATATATATATATATATATATATATATATATATATATATATATATATATATATATACATATACATATATATCATCGTCATCATCATCATCATTTACCTTGGCTGTCTCTCCCAATTTCTGAGGTAGCCGATATAATAGAAAAAAAAAATACAATAAGGGGATTATTTTGCTCTATGGGTAATGACGAGGGAGCTAACGACCGTTCAGATGGCACTGCTGGAGTGCCACAGTCCATCCTCCCAGCTCTTCCAAAACCTGTATTGCTTCATAATGCCAACTCCCCTACTGCCCCTACCACAGGGTTACCTCTGTAAGATGCAGCCCCTTGGTAACAGCAGATGCCCATCAGAGCTGCGTCACAATCGCTCGCCACTCATTCCTCTTCCTAGCACGCTCACTTGCTTCCCTCACATACATCCTCCTATCATTCAGGGCTCTCCTTACTCCATCCATCCATCCATACCTAGGCCTCCCTCTAGCATTTCTCCCATCAACTCTCGCATTCATCACGTTTTTCATCGGTCTTTCATCATCCATCCTTTCCACATGGCCAAACCATCTCAGAACATTCATATCTACTCTGGCTGCAAATTCTCTCCTCACACTCGTTCTTGCTCTCACCACTTCATTCCTAACCCTATCCAACCGACCAACCGAGATGCGCCAATCATACTCCTCAGGCCTTTCATCTCAAACACATTTAGTTTCCGTCTCTCACTTACTTTCATACCCCATTATTCTGACCCATACATCGCAGTTGGCACAACCACTTTCTCATACAAAACTTTCTTAACATTCATTTCCATTCCTCTATTCTTCATCACTACTTTCAACGCACCCAACACTTTACATCTTTCATTCACTCTGTGACACACATCTGCTTCCACTCTACTATTTGCAGCTATAACCGAGCCTAAATACTTAAACTGATCAACTTCCTCAAGTATCTCGCCATTCAACATAACATTCAATCCAGCACCATCCTCATTTTTTGTACACCTCATAACCGTACTCTTTCCCACATTCACTAGCAACTTCCTTCTCTCACACACCATTCCAATTTCTGACACTAACTGACATAGCTTCTCTGAATCTGCCAGCACCACAGTATCATCTGCAAACAGCAACTGATTCAGCTCCAACTCGTTATCATCCCTATCTACCATTCTCAAACCTTGACCATGCACTTGCTCATTCACCTCTCTTACGACTCCATCAATATACAAATTGAACAGCCATGGTGACATCACACACTCATGTCTCAGTCCCACACTTACTGGAAACCACTCACTCACTTTATTCCCTACCCTAACACAAGCTCTACTGCCCTCATACAAACTCTTCACTGCTTGCAATAGTCTTCCATCAATACCATATAACCTCAAAACATTCCACATTGCCTCTCTATCAACTCTATCATACGCTTTCTCCAGATCCTAAAATGCAAAATACAAATCCTTACCTTTTGCTAAATACTTCTCACATAACTGCCTAGCTATAAAACTCTGATCTAAGCAACCTCTACCAATCCTAAAACCACTTTGCACTTCTGCGATCACATTTTCTGTCTTATCCCTAAGTCTGTTAATCAGTATCCTATCATACACTTTTCCTATCACACTCAACAAACTTATACCCCTAAAATTACTGCATTCATACACATCTCCCTTACCTTTGTATAGGGGCACTATACAAGCAATCACCCATTCCAATGGCACCATTGACAACATAAAGCATATATTAAACACTCTCACTAACCATTCCAATGCAGTCACACCCCATTCTTTCAACATATCCGCTCTCACACCATCCATTCCAGGTGCTTTATCTGCTTTTGTTTCATCCAATGCCCTTTTCACCTCCTCTCTTGTAATCTCTCTCTCATTTTCATCTCGCATTACTGGCAATTGAACACCCCCCACTGCCACTATAGCTGCCTCTCTATCTTCCTCAACATTCAGCAAGCACTCAAAATATTCTGCCCATCTTTTCCTTGCATCATTCCCTCCTAACATCTGTCCATTCACATCTTTTACTGTGTCTCCCATCCTTGATCCACCCTTCCTTACTCTCTTCATTTCTTTCCAAGACTTCTTTTTATTCTCCTCATATGACCTACTAAATCCTTTCCCCACCTAACATTTGCCAACCTTTTCTTTTCCTCTACTTTAAGCTTGGATTCAACATTTTTCTCCCTATATCTTTCATACTTCTCCCTACTGTTTCACTGCAGCCATTCCTCAAAAGCCCTCTTTTTCTCTTCCACATTCATTTTCACCCCTTCATTCCTCCATTAGCTGCCCCTCCTCATGCCACCTCAAACAAACCTCTTTCCACACACATCACTTGCATATTCCCCAAAACCTTCGTTTTTGAGGTGTACCCCCCTTTAGATGGCTATAAGTTCTTGGATTCGGTTTTACGTCACGAACTCCCCAACTTCTCTTTCTTTCACCCTGTCATATGCAACTTTCAACCTGTCCTGATATTTCTGTCTCTTCTCTGGCTTTTTCAACTCTCCCACCTTCACCACTTCCCTTCTACATCCCCCCACTCTATTTCCCCACTCTTTTTCTACTACCACTTTTTCTTCAACCAAAAAATTATCAGCCATCCCAGCAGCCACACCCCTAAATGTATGCACATCTTTCACTCTACCGTGTGGTGACGGTTGCCCTGTGGTGGCGGGCACAACATCAAAGATTAGCCCCAAAGTATTCCCTGCGGGTCGTAAGAGGCAACTAAAAGTGTACAGGGCGAGGGGACTGCGAATCCCCCCTAGTGTTAATCTACCACGAGCGTCAAAGAAGAAGGGGAGTGGAAGGGAGAGTAACTTCTCCCCAAACTCTAGTTTGGGGGTGTCTAAATGTGCGTGGTTGTAACACGATAGAGAGCAAAAGATGTGAGATTGAATATATGTTTGGTGGGAGGAGGATGGATGTATTGGCATTGTGTGAGACGAAGATGAAAGGAAAAGGAGAAGTGGCATTTGGTGATGTGACAGGTAGGGTGTCTGGGGTTAAAAGGGGGAGAGCGAGAGAAGGTGTGGCATTACTCCTATGTGAATGGATGGTAAATAAGGTAGTGGAATGGAAATAAGTGTCATCTATACTATTGTGGGTGAGGGATAGGATGGGTAGGGAATGTTGGGCTTTTGTTAGTGCATATGGGCCAGGGTGCGAGAGAAGTGAGGAAGAGTAGGATGAATTCTGGAATGAGTTAACTAGGTGTGTGGATGGTCTGAATAGAAGGAACTATGTAGTTGTGTTGGGCAACTTGAATGCCAAAGTGGGTGATGGAGAGGTAGAAGGTGTTGTAGGAAAGCATGGGGTACCAGATGGGAATGAGATTAGCGAGAGAATGTTAGATATGTGTGTGGAGCAAGAGTTGGTGATAGGTAATTTTTTTCTAGAAGTTAATAAATAAGTGTGCATGGATGAGAGTGGCAAATGGAAGATTGAAAGAGATAGCGTTGATGGATTATGTGTTGGTAGCAAAGAGAATATATATATATATATATATATATATATATATATATATATATATATATATATATATATATATATATATATATATATATATATATAGTAAATATATGTATATATATATATATATATATATATATATATATATATATATATATATATATATATATATATATATATATATATATATATATATATATATATATATATATATATATATATATATATATATATATATATATATATATATATATATATATATATATATATATATATATATATATATATATATATATATATATATATATATATATATATATATATATATATATATATATATATATATATATATATATATATATATATATATATATATATATATATATATATATATATATATATATATATATATATATATATATATATATATATATATATATATATATATATATATATATATATATATATATATATATATATATATATATATATATATATATATATATATATATATATATATATATATATATATATATATATATATATATATATATATATATATATATATATATATATATATATATATATATATATATATATATATATATATATATATATATATATATATATATATATATATATAAATATATATATATATATATTTATTTTTATTTATATATATATATATATATATATATATATATATATATATAAAGTCCGCTTTATATACGTATATTTTCATAATATTGACTTCTACCTATATATAGAGGCTTCATTCTTCTATGCGAGAGTGCCGAGATAAAAAAAAAAATTCTTTGTCTTGACTTTTCAAGGAAGAAAGATACGAAGAAAGGGATCTCAGTTCCCTAATTCCAACTCCTTAAGTCGATTTTGTAAAACACAGCCGAACATGGAGACTAAATTTTAATGCCTTCATGGTAAAAAAAAAAAAATAAAAAAAAATGCAATTTGAGATAGAAAAAGAGAGCATCTAAATCACTGTAGGCATAGACCATCAACGCCTCACTTTGCGTTGTCCAGCTACTCTTTAATGACATAAATGCACTCATCGAAACCACTAAGAATGGGTCATTGGAAATACATTCTACTTTTCAACATATTTATATAACTGTTCACTAATACCTATATGAACATGTAGATGTTGAAATATTTAATTGTATTAGAATTATACTTGTTTTCTTAGAAATATATTATACGTGGTGTGTCAAATGTATATATCTTGCTTCGAATATTAGTTAATGTGGAGAAATGAAGATTGTTATTTGATTCTTTCATGAATCAGATACTTAGTGCCATTCAGAAAACATGGCATAAACTTGTGAATTTAATCAAGTTTTTCATAAAGTATTTAGTGGTAATTCATGCTTGTAACAACCATGATTATTTACACATTTAAAGTCATGGTGGGAATAAAAATTTATATAATACATCAAGTTGCATGTATACTGCACAGGCTTACCAGTAGGTATTTATGGCAAGTCCTCAATTATTAGCAAAAAAAAAAGGCATTAGCTTGAAGAGAAGAAACACTCATTGTTAATTTTGTCCTTTGTTTCTATTATTTTATTAAAAGTAAATCAGTACATGTTAGAATGATACAATACTTACACATTTAAAGCACCATATTATTACATCTGTAAGCGATCAAACAATACATTATCTCTCAGCCATGCACACACATACACACACACTCACAAAATAAAAATAGAATTTCTCTTTCACAAGATAAGAATATATGAAAGAAATACAACTACGGTTGACCACGTGTCTTACAATAACCAGATATATTACCATGTGGATGAAATTTTTTTTTTTTATATATTATATATATAATTTAACTCATTAATAAAGCATAGGCTAATTCCATCTCTCATTGTGTTATTTTTAACAAGCTTAAAATATAGGAGAAATTCTTGTTTGTTAACTTAATAAGCTCCAGATAATAATAATAATAATAATAATAATAATAATAATAATAATAATAATAATAATAATAATAATAATAATAATAATAATAATAATAATAATAATAATAATAAAAAGAAATATGAATTAAGCGTAAATTAGGCAGTGATATAGTTTGGCTCTAGAGAATTTGTCAATATCTCTTAAACCATTCATTTTCTCGCTCCCAATCCCCTCACAAGAGCCAATTTAAACAAAGAATACATATGTCTTCTCGCTCACACTCGAATCATGGCAAAATTAAACAAACTTGAAATGAAATTTGGAGTAATTACTTGAAAAAAACAAAATGCCTTTTTCGCATAATTTTATAATAATAACAGTTCACGTACCAACTATAATGCAATATAGTGTCGAATACTACTTATGCGTATGTACATACTTGATTATACCGATTCATACTCTTTCATTGCAGGCAAGAGAACACAGTGTGATGTACAATTTGGTTAAAGAGGACGAAATAGTCTGTAAATCTTCTTGTATGATCACCTAGCCACTGTTCGATACAACAATCAATAATCAGACAGCTCCCAAAAACTACTTTTTTTATTTCACAAAAGGAATAGGCCTGATACTCATTTATTTCACTTTCCTTTTTTAACTCTGTCAAATGCGTGTGATGTGAATGGTTTTCTCTCTTTCCAAAAGCATGTCAAAAATAAGATTTCTTTTAGATTAATAAGATAAGTGTGCAACTAGTAAATATTGTCACCTAGCTTGTGTGCTTTACCAGTAAAGAACTATCATGTATATATATATATATATATATATATATATATATATATATATATATATATATATATATATATATATATATATATATATATATAGAGATAGATAGAGAGAGAGAGAGAGAGAGAGAGAGAGAGAGAGAGAGAGAGAGAGAGAGGTAGGTTTACTGTTGAATTATTCTTTCCCTCCGTCTTCCTGCTCTATGACCACGCCTACGACCTCGACCACGGCCTCTCCTTTGCATACGCTTTTGGTGACGCTTGCGACGCCAACGCCTGCGTAGTTCAGAAGCCTTTTTACGGCTGATAGCTAACTCACCTCCACTAGTCGCTTCGGCAAAGTCGGCACCATCAGCAAAGTCCATGTCATCTGTGAAGGCGTAAGCTGAAACAGAAGACGAGGGTTCTTTACCACTCCTGCTAAATTTGGTCTCTGATTTGCCGTCAGCTGGAAATTTGTATGTCTTTTTTCGTGTATAAAGTGGGTCTTTCCCTCCTGCTGGATAAGTCACTACAGTTCTGGTCACCCCATAATTTCTCTTGGAAGAAGTTCTTGTGCTACTTGAAATACCATTATGACTAGAAGAAACGCCTTCTTTCTCAAGTTTACTGTTGTCTGTGAAAGGACCTACTTCTTTTATATGTGAAGTTTGACTGTATTCGTATGTATTACCCTTAACTCCTCCCGTCCCTTGGGCTGAACTTCCTTGTACTGAATTGTACCTTGTTCTCCCTGCAGAAAAAGGCAGAGGAGCTCTCTCAACATCTACATTGCCTCCCTGTCCTACCTCAAAAGCAATATTGTCTGTATGGCCTACAACATCCTGGCCGTAAGAATGTCCAACATAACTAAATCTTCCACCACCTGGACTCACAGGTCCAACTGTATTCTTACGGTATATAGTTGTATTGGTGACTGTGTAAGTTCCCGAGCCAATGTCACTGGGCAAGTTAAATTTAGTTGTGCCATCATGCGTCAGTGACCCACCGGAGTCACTGGATTGTTGGTAAGTATAAGTTCTAGAAGAAGAGGAAGCAGATCTATGGCTATTGCTCAGTCCATTTCCACTTCCTAGACCTTGTGAGTAACCAGACCCTATTCCTTCTGTGATATAGGAGCTTGATTCAGAGTCATGATGAGAACCAGCTTCACTTCCAGAGGTTGCACTACCACCAGATACATTTACATCAGATGATCCAGATGCAGACCCTGAAGAGCTAAACGTTTTGAATCTAGATCCATGTAGAGGAGAACCTCTAGAATTAGATGCTGAAGGGTGAGAAACAGAAGATGAGACTGATGAAGATGAATCATGAGAAAGGTCAAAGTCACCCCGATGTGGATTCTCTATATCTTCACCTTGCGTTTCTTCATATACTTTTGTCCAGTATTTTGATGAGGAAGATGATGATGATGATGACAATGAAGATGGATAAGAGTCCGAAGAGTAAGATCCCTCGCGTATTGTGTAAGTACCCTGAGAATTGTCAATGGGAGTGTATGTATGATAAGTTATAGAATGGGTAGAAGATTCAGAGCCAGAGGAGCCCTTTAGCCCAGGCTCAGTAGGCTCATTGACTTCAGGAACGTCATAAAGGTCCTGCTTTGAATCTGAAGCACTACTTATGGCATTAAGAGAACCTTCTGATTCGCGTGTTAAGAACCCTGAGCCTTGCAAGCGTGTTTCTTCTAGTGCAGTTGTGTCTTTGTCGGACGCACCATCATTTCTCCTGTTGTCAATGGAGGAGGTTTTAGTTCTAGTTCTAATAACTCCTGAAGAAGATAATGTATTCCTTCTTCTGGATGACCCAGTAGAGATCTTCCTACTGGAAGCACTTGCAGATGACACTGTACCTTCTGGATAGGTTGACACCTGGCCTTCAGTGCCACCCTGGGATCCCCCATAAGTCACAGTTTTCTTATAAGATCGACGCGACGAACTCCTTGATGAATAGGAAGATGAAGAGGAAGAAGACGAGGAAGAATTGGAGGAGCCATTCTTGCCGCCTCTTCGAGAGTAGGTCGTGGTCACCTTGCGCGTGGTTGAATACGTATAGGATGTTCCAGGTAGGAAAACTTTATCAATGACGTGAATAACACCATCAGCACTCATATGCGAACTGGTTACAACTTCGTTATTTACCTGTAAATGAAAAGAAATTACAATAAATACCTTGCATAAACTATTTATTTTCAAGAATAAAACTATAACTATAATTGCTTGTGAGTACTTATGTGATATAGTCTAAAAAAGCTCAATCAGCAAAAGGTTACTCTAAGGCTTACGGTCAAAACGCCATCATCTCTCTTCTTGACATCAAAAGGCCCGGCCATCCCATTTATGGAGTAGACGAGATTCTTCTGGAAAGAAGTCTCGGGGAACATATTGACGGCGATGTGACTCTTCAGAAAGTCGATGGTGTACTGGTCGTCCGTTTTGATTTTGTCCAAGGTACTCTGAAATGGTTTTTTACATTTACTCTTACTATGCTTAGACGTGTTGCAACAAAACAATATTTTTATTTCCATATATTTTTCTATAGATGAAGGCTTCATATACTGTTGAGCAATTTATTCATATATTTATTAATCTCTCTCATACATGAAGTCACCCAGATATATTTGTGGTATTAATCTTAGTGTTATTATCTAAATTATCAGATATAAATGCTATAAATAAGATTATATATATATATATATATATATATATATATATATATATATATATATATATATATATATATATATATATATATATATATATATATATATATATATATATATATATATATATATATATATATATATATATATATATATATATATATATATATATATATATATATATATATATATATATATATATATATATATATATATATATATATATATATATATCACACATCAGTCAATAACTGCATCGTACCCTATCGAGAGACTTGAAAGCATCATCAGTGGGGACGAAAAAGGTGTAAAATGATTCGTCACCTGGACCAAGATTAAGAATTCCGTTTGGAATGGCCGACACTCTCTCCAGAGCTTCTAAAAAGATTCTGTATAAAAGAGAATTTATGTTTTCAAATGCATTTTAATATAAGACTTTGATTTTAAAAAATCAATATATATATATATATATATATATATATATATATATATATATATATATATATATATATATATATATATATATATATATATATATATATATATATATATATATATATATATATATATATATATATATATATATATATATATATATATATATATATATATATATATATATATATATATATATATATATATATATATATATATATATATATATATATATATATATATATATATATATATATATATATATATATATATATATATATATATATATATATATATATATATATATATATATATATATATATACATATATATATATATATATATATATATATATATATATATATATATATATCCTTCTATAACATTCATAAATAAATTGGAGTGCCTTTCTATGTTCACTATAATATGCGTGAAAAATACAGAGCTGTTATAAACACTGAAAAAAACAGAGAAAGGTTTACCCCAAAGAATATCTCTGGAGTGTATACACAAAAATTTAAATGGACTTAGCAAATGGTTTAAATGATACTCTGCAAAAAAAAAAATAAATAAATAAAAAAAATGTATATATATATATATATATATATATATATATATATATATATATATATATATATATAGATATATATATATATATATATATATATATATATATATATATATATATATATATATATATATATATATATATATATATATATATATATATATATATATATACATGTATATATATATATATATATATATATATATATATATATATATATATATATATATATATATATATATATATATATATATATATATATATACTTCGTTTCCTAGACCTTTCGTCTTTATGATCCTTCTCTTTTGAATAGAAGTGGTTTACAACTCTTTAAGAGCCATCCAAGAGAATGAAGATTATTATCTCTGAAAAGACGCTTAAGGTTTTGTTCCTGGAAAAGTAAGAAAGAGAACGCGTTGAAGTAGGGAGAAAATAAGGAAAAGAGAAAAAATAAAATTTTTCTTCCAGGAATTCAGCAGCTTCTTATTTCATTTGCTTCTTTTGTGTCTACTTAAATCATCATTGATAACCTAAATTTGCAAATATTTCGAAAATTGTATTTGTATTTCATTTGAAATACAAATTATTTCATAATTGGCAGTTTCAATAAGGCTTAGAATAAGATTTTGAATTGGAGATTTCAGCATAGTCAGTACAAAATAAACAGTGTATGTGAATGTTTCTTCTGTGTTCCTTCTCTTCATCAATGATCTTCTACAATCCCCATCTTCTTCTCTTCTTCATGCCTTTGCTGATGATTCTACCCTTCATTTTTCCTCTGCCTTTTCTTCTCAACCTCCATCTGTTACTCGTAATCAATCTCGTATCACTCTTTCTTCTACTCTTAACTCCGATTTGCAGAGAGTATCTGAGTGGGACTCTCAAAATTTAGTTAAATTCAATGCCTCCAAGACACAGTTTCAGGCAATCTCTTTATCTTCTTCTCCTCATGATAACCCTATAGTCTTCGAAACTAACGAAATGTACCCTCTTAACTCTATCACCATATTAGGGGTCCACATAACCTCTAACTTGTTTTGGAGGAATCACATAATCCAAATTTCTAAATCTTCATCCAAAAAATTAGGGGTTTTGTTTCGTTTTCATCATTACATTTTCTCTTTGCAGTTACTTAAAATTTACAAAGGTCTTAGCCGTTCCTGCTTAGAATACTGCTCACATATCTGGGGTGCTTCTTCATATGCTTATCTTCTTGATAGGGTTGAATCTAAGGCAATCAGACTCATCAATAATCCTTCTCTTACTTCTAATCTGGATTCTCTCTCTCTTCGCCGTAAGGTATCTTCCCTTTCTCTTTTCTATCGCTACTACTTCCATCGCTGCTCTGATGAGTTGGCGAGTTGCATCCCTCCCCAACGGCCGAGGTCGCGTAACACTCGCCAAGCGGCCTCATCTCACAGGTACTGAGTGGAGATTTGTAGGTCGCTGATTGGTCGGTGCAGTGAATGCTTCTTCCCATCTACCTTCAGACTCTGGAACTCTCTTCCTCCCTCTGTCTTTCCTAATTCTTATGACCTTCCATCCTTCAAAAAGCAGATCTATCGTCATCACAGAGCGTAGTCCTCCATATATCTGGGTCCTCTGTACTTTGACTGGTTTTTCTGTCTTTCGTTTTCCTTTGTGTGACATTACCTCATCTCTGCCGTGTCCTTAACCGTTTTCTTTTCCTTCGTCTTGGCATTTTTTCGTGCCCGGGCCTTTATTGATGAGGGCAGTTTCTACCTGTCCCGGTATCACACTCATAAAAAAGTGTGTGTTTTCAGTGTATTTGTAAAACAGAGAGAGAGAGAGAGAGAGAGAGAGAGAGAGAGAGAGAGAGAGAGAGAGAGAGAGAGAGAGAGAGAGAGAGAGAGAGAGAGAGAGAGAGAGAGAGAGAGTGAAACTCAAAGTTATTCATACTCGAAATTCTGTCCCTGGACGGAGCGCAAAATGTCGAAAGCTGATTGGTTAGAAGGAACGATGACCTTGTTTATGATGTGAATGACTCCATTTTGAGCTTCGATGTCTTTCTCGGTGATTCGGGCGTCTTCTACTCCCAGGGCACGACGCCACACTTGAAGTCTAACAGGATTCTCTTCGTCCAAGGACATGATGGCCTGGAATGCAAAAAAAAAAAAAAAAAAATAGATAAAGTAAATAAATAAATAAAATACAATAAATAAATAAAAAAAAGAAAAAAGAAAAAAAGAAAATTGTATTTTTGCCTAGAATGGGAATGTTTCATTCATGAGCTTATACACCAGTGTTTATTTGATCAATAAAAAAATATCCTTTTGGAAAGACTTAATTCTCCATTGAGCCAGAACAGCATAAACTACCCCAACATCCTAGTGAAAGAACACTATAATCAGAAT
>JAXCGZ010017701.1:5000-12500 GCA_037179515.1 Halocaridina rubra | reverse complement strand
AACATCTAAATCCATCAGCGCTTTGCATACCTCTGTGGCTGTAAGGTTGATGTTCTCTAATACCGGCCCTTGAGCTTCTATCACTGCAATCTGAGGGGGTGGGGTATTTTCTACTGTAAATACTGACTGAAACTCCTTGTTCAATTCTTTGCAGATCTCTTCGTCCGTCTCAGTGATGCTTCCATCCGCTCTCTTTAGCCTTAAAACCTGTTCTTTTACCTTCAGTTTTCCTCTGATAAAGCTGTGGAAAAGCTTGGGATTTTCTTTCGCCTTCCTGGTGATGTCCCTCTCATAATCTCTCTCTGCCTCTCTCCTTTTACTTAGGTAGTCATTTCTTGCTCTTTTGTAGGTTTGCCAGGCATTTATGTTTTTTCTCCTCCTATACCTTTTCCAGCATTTGTCTCTCCACTCCTTAGCTCTTTTACACCCATTATCGAACCATTTCTCTCTGGCATGAATTACACCTACTTTGGTGACAGGTATGCAGCAATCTACAATCTTCCCATATTTCTCACAAAAGATGTCATACATTTCTTGTACAGATTTGTTGTAAAATAAGGTTCTCCAGTCAATAACTGCAAAAAGCTCATTCATTTTGATGTAATCTCCTTTCTGATAGTTCCTCCTCATGTCCTCAGTGCCTCTACTCTCAGGAAGAATGTCTTCAATGATATACTCCATCAACAACACACAGTGGTCACTCTTTCCAATTGGTGGTTCATACTCAATATTTTCAATATCCAACACATTATCTGTGAACACCAGATCAAGTAGTGATGGCTCATCCCCACCCCTGGCTCTTGTTGTTTCCATTACATGTTGGTGTAGGAAATTCCCTTGTACGCAATCTAGGAATCTTGCCCCAAAGGAGTCCTCACCACTGTGTGGGTCAAGATTTATCCAATCTATCTCTTTGTGATTAAAGTCTCCCATAATCAAAATCCTACATTTTTTCTCCCGCGCCAT
This sequence comes from Halocaridina rubra, assembly GCA_037179515.1. Taxonomy (NCBI): domain Eukaryota; kingdom Metazoa; phylum Arthropoda; class Malacostraca; order Decapoda; family Atyidae; genus Halocaridina; species Halocaridina rubra. The sequence goes on along the minus strand of JAXCGZ010017701.1, from coordinate 11,534 downwards.
GTTAACAACTGAGTTTATGACTTCAATCGTACCTATATGACTTTCCTCATAAATTTCAAGCCTATTTTGGTTCCTTGGTGGGTTGTATACAACAGTTATTATAATGCTCTCTGACCCAGTATTTATGCGAGCAACAAGAAATTCCCTGAACTCACTTTCTATAGCCAAGTTTATCTCTTCAACTTGAATCCTCTCACTTATGAGCAGTGCTATCCCTCCACCAGTCCTCTCAGATCTTTCGACCCTTAGTATTCTGAAGCCCTTAGGAAAAACTGTGACACTGTTTATGTCCTCACTCAACTTAGTCTCTGTAATTGCTACTATATCTGCCTTACTGTTGTGAATCCTATCTTTTAATTCTACTGCCTTACCAGCTAATCCATCAGCATTTGTGTATAACAATCTTAATGAGGCCCCATCCCCTGATCTTCTGTCATTATCTTCTTTATCTCCCCTTTGTCTGGAAGTATTCCGTAACGAAAATTTTTCTTCTCTTCTTCATTTCTTTCATCATGTATGTATGTATGTATGTATGCATGTATGTATGTATGTATGTATGTATGTATGTATGTATGTACGTATGTATGTATGCATAACAAGCAGAACAGAGCAATTCTGTTGCTGTTTACATACCATACCAAGCAGCTTCGTCAGGAACAAAGAAAGTGTAGTCTCCTGTATGGGAGAGAGTCTCCTCCAGTCCTGCCTTCTTCACCAGCTCAACAAATGTGAAGAGTTTCCGGCTCTGGGCTAATTCTATAAGATTTTTAGCTGCAAAAGATTTAATGGAAAAGGTGTTTACTAGAAGCAAGCAATGAGTTTTTTACTGAGAAACATTGGCTCATTTATTTAATCAACCTGATATTTCTCTTTGATTATTATTATTATTATTATTATTATTATTATTATTATTATTATTATTATTATTATTATTATTATTATTATTATTATTATTATCATCATTATTATTATTGTTATTATTATTATTATTATTATTATTATTATTATTATTATTATTATTATTATTATTATTATTATTATTATCATTATTATTATTATCATCATTATTATTATTATTATTATTATTATTATTATTATTATTATTATTATTATTATTATTATTATTATTATCATCATTATTATTATTATTATTATTATCATTATTATTATTATTATTATTATTATTATTATTAGTAGTAGTAGTAGTAGTAGTAGTAGTAGTAGTAGTAGTAGTAGTAGTAATACTATCATCATATTTTTATTTTAATATTTCTGGCAGATATATTTTATTGCTTAGAAACCCTTCTCAAAAATTTTTGCAGCCTCTATTTCCTTAAATTAAGTAGACAATTTATGCCACTACGACAGATATTGTATAAATAAAGATTATTTTAGACCAACAGTAATAATTCTGTTTCCTAAAATTGACACCAGGAATATGAATACAAGATGCCAGTACACAAAAAACAAAATTGGAGTGCCAAAAAAGGTAAATAAACAGTGCCACTTCCTCCTTTCTGACTGAACGTCAGAAGACAAAGAAAAAAATATCATCACCTTTCTTAAATCATTAACAGGAAGACAATTAAACGAATCATTTCCTCTTTAACAAATGAAACCAAGGTGATAAATGATACTAGCCGAAGGTTATCAAGATTGAGCAAATAACCAACAATTACGTCGCCATGCATCTTGAAGGAAAAATACAAAAAATACATCTTCTCCTTCATAAATCCTTGTGGCTGCTTTCACACCAAAGTGGCACGTCGCACGTGGCATGCCACGTGGCAAGCCAGTTGAAATCGAACATTCGGAAATATATGAAACCTTTCACACAGAAGTGGCGTGAGACGGCCCATGTACCACGTGCGACTTGCGACGCAAGTCGCACGTGGCACATGCAACGCCTCACGCCACTTCTGTGTGAAAGGTTTCATATATTTCCGGATGTTAGATTTCAATTGACTTGCCACGTGGCATGCCACGTGCGACGTGCCACTTTGGTGTGAAAGCGGTCTATTAGGAATGGCAGAAACGAAACCGTTTCGTCTTCCTACAAATAAAACCAGGAAGATGAACGATGGCAGCTGAAGCTTTTGAAACTCAAGGAAACAACCCTAAAATTTGCCGGGATTCTTCACCTCGATCTGGCAGCAACACATCATCAATCATGTGAATGATCCCGTTCTTGCCAAGGTTGAAATTGCCCCGAAGTTTGGTCGTCTCTACGTAAGCTCCTTCGATGTCACAGTTGAAGGTGAGTTTATTGTTAGAAATGGTGCGGACGCGATGCTTCCCCGTAATGGCTGATTCGCAGATGACATGAGGTATGACATGGTTCTGAAGGAGAGCTGTAAGGAAGGAAAAATATTTTAAAGTTATTTCCCAGAATATCCGAAGATGAGCTGTAAATAAGGAAAAATACTGTATACTTGCTTCCCTGAATATTGGGTTGTATGATGCAAAAGACTCTCGTTTTGAAATATTTGATTGTACTTAAGTAAATAACAAAGGTACAAAACAAATCGTTTATGCGATTGTGACATCGAATCATTAGCTTCTCATTTTCAGGTAGAGGACTTAAAAGTTTCGGCAGAGGTGTTTTGATTGGAATATTATATTTTCTTTAGCACAATGAATAACCTACACACTTTTAATGAAATTTAATGGACATTGTTTTCTAGTTTACGAATAAATATTCTTTTGGGATTAATGATAAGAATAAATGCATAATGATATGCATAAAAAATAAGGAAGAAAAATCCTCATTTGAACTCACCCAATCTAGCTTCCCGATCATTTATGATTTTTTCCCTCCTGGATTCTGGAAGCTTTTGGAATGCCTCGTCAGACGGGGCCAAAATGGTTATGGATTCCTGCAACGTCCTGAGGACATTGATGTAACCACTTTTCTCCAGGATTTCTGCTAAAACAGAAAATCTTCCATCCTGGAAGAAAATATTGCCAGGAAAAAAAAATTATTGGCTTCCATCTTAACCTTAACTTATTTCCTATTTTCAAGGGCTTTCATACTAAAAAAAAAAAAAAAAAAAAAAAAAAAAAAAAAAAAATATTTAATCCATAACAATTCAAAGTCAACGTAAACCAAGCTCGTAATGTATTAATTTATGCCACAAAGCGTGCTGTAAGGACTGAATATATAATGACCACGAAATTCAATTGAATAAATCTTTTAAATATTATTAACTTACATTGAGGACCATATCAGCCACATTCTGCAGGATTCCCACGTTTGGATCAAGCACGCTGTCAATTAGGTGGACAACACCATTCACAGCCTGTTGGTCTTTTCTGACCAGCAGGGCACAGTTAATTGTCGTCATCTGGGAAAAGTAATGTTAATGCATGAATATGTGCAAATTAACACTGCTCGTATCTGACCAAGGTTGTGTACAGTAGATTGCTGTATATGCTGCGATTTACGGGTAATATATAAATAGATACATATTCATCATTACTCGCTATTTACAGATCCAAGCAATAAGAGAATGCAGCCTGACATAGAATCAAAGTTTTGTAAAACGATTACATTAAGTGTTCCATTAATTATATATCAATACCAAAACTGCATTCCATTATAAGGGCCTTAGAAAGCTGCATGTTTGCTAAGGATTAGTCTGTCCTAGAGGTTCGCATTTAAGCATATTGGTATCAGTATTTCAAGAAAGCCAATAACCCAAACAAAACACTATAGGAGATTTTATTTGATATAAGTAAGCACAAAGTGAATTCTGTAAATTAAGTTTTGTTACTGAGTATCTTCTAAGATTGTGGCCCGATTTCTTAAACAGTGCAAACGTAGGGTACCATATTGTTAGTTAGCTAGACACACACAAATGGATATCATAAACGCATCTGACGCGGTTCTGTGTGCGGGATCCTAGGACCGATTTCTTAAGCAGTGCAAACCTAGGATACCATATTGTTAGTTAGCTAGACACACACAAATGGATTTCATAAACGCATCTGAGGCGGTTCTGTGTATGGCTAGGATCCCGCACGGGATCCTAGCCATACACAGAACCGCGTCAGATGCGTTTATGAAATCCATATGTGTGTGTCTAGCTAACTAACAATATGGTATCCTAGGTTTACACTGGTTAAGAAATCGGGCCTATAAGTCTGAATGAATTATATACTCACTCCATTGGAATATTTATTTATTCTGATGCTGTGTCCCTGATGCCTGGTCTCGGCCAGTGTGTTGGCCAAGAATTCGTCAGACTGGAGTTTAGTTGGTAGAATGTGATAGAGTAGAATAGGATTGTTGGGATTGCCTCTGTAGGACTCCATCTGGCTCCTTAGGGATCTCCGAAGGTTCTGTCAGTTAAGAATTATACTTTAAAGCTGATAAGTCCTTCTCTGGAAGTCAAATCTAATCGCATGATAATGGGAGAATGATCATATTCTCTGGTGAGCTAATGTGAATTACTCATAAGTGTATCATGCACCAAGTGTCAAAATTTATGGTTGCAGTATTAATATATGTGGCAAAACTAGATCCATCGTCTAAATATATTTCTTAATAAATCATAACTTTGAGTTTGATAAGGATCAAAATATATTACAAGTACAAAATACAGATACATATATTGTTCATATGTTAGAAATAATATATATATATATATATATATATATATATATATATATATATATATATATATATATATATATATATATATATATATATATATATATATATATTTCTAACATATGAACAATGTATGTAGCTGTATTTTGTATATGATAATATATCATGATGTTTATTAAACTCAAAGTTATGATTTATTGAGAAATATATTTACACGATGGATGTAGTATTGCCACAAAATCAATACTGGATCCATACATTTGACACTCATATATATATTTAAGGCAAAATATACTTATGAATTTAATGAGTCGACGCTCGTGTGGAGAGAAAACTTACATCAAATGCATCATTTGTGGGAGCAAAGAGGGTAAAGGCTCCTGCTGATTCCAGTTCTGCTGCCAGACCAGATTCCCGGATGTACTGGGCCCATTTAGTGGCTCCCAAGGATTCGGCAGTCTCCAGGAGATTCATGAGTGGCTTCACTACAAAAAAGAACGAAAATAAAAAGTATTAAAATAGATAAAAATAAATATTAATCTTCTGAATTAGTTCTTCGTATTCCTCCATGTGAAATTTAATGCTGACTTTGATCATTTATGATTATATCTAATTTATTTTTTCCTTTTAAGGTGCAAGATTTACCGAGACTTTCCTTACGAAAAATTCACTTAGACTGTTTATAAATAAAACATTCTCCTTCGAAGGGTAATAAACTATGATGAATTATCGTTGCCACTCTTTTAATTGTCAAAATAAACTAAATCTTTCCCCTCCGACATTAAATTTGGTCCGGGCAATAATTTTGGACAGCGGAAAAAGCCATGACTCACTTTTAGACATTTGAGAAGGGTATTTGGGATTTTCGGAGGAAATATTGAGTCATAATTTTTCACAAAAGAAGGAAAATGATGAGGGAAAAAAACATTAATAAATTTACCCACCTCTGGTGCAGCCATCTTCTCCCTCCAGCCTCTCGAAACCTTCGCAACACTCAAATCGAAGTCGTCTGTTAAAAATAGATGTTAGTGGCATTAGAAAACTTGAAAAATACAACTGAGTATTTCATATTATGTAACTTCATTTTTCTTTTTTTTTATGATTGTGACACCAGGACGGGCCAAAAAATAATAAAATAAAACAGCCCTAATCGGGCCTGGGCACGAAGAATACATAAAATAAAGAGAGCAGAGATGGAGAGTGTAATGATTTGTCAGATGTGAAGGGATAATAAACGATGTGTAATGAATATTCAAGTATATTCAGTGTAGCTGTAGGCATAGAAAAAGAACCGTAACTGAAGGAAGACTTAACATCGAACTGTCCTGGAGAGACTTATTTAAGTTCAAAAAACCTTCAGCTGTAGTATCGCAACGGGTGGCTGATGCCATGAACCAACCTACTACTGGAGTACATATAAGTATTTCAAGTTGCTTTACGATATTGATTAAGTTTATATATGAATATTATTTCACTCTCCGTTGCACCTGCCTTCTTTCTGATTCATAACATATTCTTAGAATTCACATACACGCAAACGCACGCAAGCACTTGCACACATATATACACTCACCCACCCAAACACACACATACACACACAAATACACACACACACACACACACACACACATGTATATATATATATATATATATATATATATATATATATATATATATATATATATATATATATATATATATATGAATATTCAAGTATATTCAGTGTAACTGTAGGCATAGAAAAAGAACCGTAACTAAAGGAAGACTTAACATCGAACTGTCCTGGAGAGACCTATTTAAGTTCAAAAAACCTTCAGCTGTAGTATCGCAACGGGTGGCTGATGCCATGAACCAACCTACTACTGGAGTACATATAAGTATTTCAAGTTGCTTTACGATATTGATTAAGTTTATATATGAAT
>JAXCGZ010017700.1:30000-42500 GCA_037179515.1 Halocaridina rubra | reverse complement strand
CTCTCTCTCTCTCTCTCTCTCTCTCTCTCTCTCTTCTCTCTCTCCTCTCTCTCTCAATATCTCTATATCTTTATTTTCTCCCTCACTGCAAACTATCCAAGGTCAACGTTAATCCTCTCATTCATTTTACGAAAATAGATCATTACTGAAACAGATTCGTAAAGTAGTCGCCGTGGCTCAGTCGGTAGCGTCTCCGACTCTGAGGCGTCAGGTCGAGGTTCGCGCCCCGTCACGGTCTGAGGTTAGCAAAGGCATGCACTCAGCGTAAGGATTACATCTGCCAAAACAAGTCCTTCTCAAGAAGGCAACCGTCCTAGCCCTTGGTTGATAAGGGAGTCCGTGACGTAAAACCGGAACCGGAACTGAAACAGATTCGTAAGTCGCTAGAGCAAAAAGGTAAAATACTTATAGTTACAAAAGGACTTTGATCCAAACAAAATTAATTCTGTTTAAATGATATCTGATACTGATCCATCAATATTATGAGAAAAAATTAATTAATTTTTAGCAAACTTTGGGGAAAGAGGTTTACAAAGGCATTCAGTCAAACATTATGAAATAAAAAACAGTATTAGAAAAAAAAACTGGAAACACTCTTTGGTTTGCATTGTATGGATATGATATATTTTATAGGAAAGTATTGTATTTTAAATGATATACTGATTATCCCAAGGTGTGGAAGAGTTAAAGAGGTCCTATCATATATGGATATGACAGTTTGAATATGATTCATATTAAATATATACTAAACACTACTTTGATGTTTTCAGAATTTGTTTTAATTAATTTGCATTGGTTTGTAAATAGGTGAAAATCTGTGATATAAAACAATTCTGCACTATCACAAGAAGAGAAATGCACTGTACATCTAGACTTATGTACTTGTTTTCATTCTAGTAATGTACTATAAAGAAGAACTTCTTTTACGTAGTGAAAACACATACTCCATGTCGTAGTGATTCTGGTCACTACATTACTTTTAGTACCAGAAGGGTGCAAGGTAAGAATGGACAAGCGGTGGTTCCTTTATCTTAATTTATTCTAGAGTACAACATATTCAACGCCTCAATCCCCCCCACCCTATGACTATCAAAATCTATGATCTATTCGTGCCCCTGGTAAGATTCTGACTAACTGTCGCTCTCTGACTGCCTCGGGTTTTCTTGAAGTACCCCAAAGGGCAGGGCTTGTCGCTAAATCCATTTCTGCCAATTGACTTCAGGTTCAAAGAGAGGTCCCTCCTCTTGGGGGAGGGGCTATTTCAGCTGGCCTATAGAACGGAAGAGTTCTAGGTTATTATTAGGTATCCCTCCAGGGCATATAGGGTTTCTTGTGGTTTTGGGAAGGGGCGACTTCTGGGCCTTTCCCACACTCTTGAGGCAGTTGACGCCAGGTGCTAAGGTCAGGTGCTAAGTCCCATGGGTCCAGACAGGTGCTAATCCCCCTGGATCCAACCAGGTGCTCGTTGACCCTTTCTTGACCATTGACCATACCCATATAAACAACTGGGAGAGTATTCAATTTCACCCTTGACCTCTAGCCTCTCATGTTTCTCTTCACGACTTGTTACAGTTTCAGATTCTGGCTCCAGCAAAACTTCAGTCATGCGACATCCTTCCCAACCAAAACTGAAATATCTTTTATTTCAGCCGAAGCATTGGTTATCTTTTGAGAGCTCTTGGATATATCCTAGCTAACATTAGTTTACAATAAAAATCGGGCCCGAATTATTTAAGCTATTATCTAAGAATTCCTATTTCTATGAACTCTAAACAATCTTTAGTACAAACATATTCCTATATTCAAAATTAAAAATAACCTTAATCATCATGACTTCAGTGGGTAACTAATCATTATCAAACATTAATTAAGATCAAAAGTCAGTTTAGATCACAACGTAACTTTATCTACTTCTCATTTTTCAAAAGATTTACACAATTTGATTAGGTACAGTGAACATATGAATCATGTAGAACATTAGCAAACAAATTATGTAGAGTATTAGCATGTATGAATATTTGAAAATGTGATAGTCAATAACATAAATGGTAATTTCTATAAGAAACCTCATCTTATAATTTCCCTATCGTTACTATGGGGCATTGATTTGTCTTAAAATTAAGCCTTAAAGAACTACTCCTGAAACAAAAAAGTTGTTACGGTGTGATAAGTAAAAAAAACATTCACCATTTCAATATGCAATTACTATGCAGAGAAAAACTGATAAGAGAACTTAATGAACACCAAGATTAAATCATGATTCAAACAATGATAATGTCTAGAGCAAAACAATGATAATATCTAAGCAAAACAATGATATTATTTAGGCAGAAGACAACTTATCATGATTTGTGCAAATTGTACAGTTTATCAAGGGTACTTATTAAAAAAAAACTATATCTAAAGGAGACTCTGAGTTCTCACTTTAAAATTATCTTAAAGCTAGACACAAATTAAAAAATTATTAATTGTCTTTTCGCACAGGGGTCAAAAACAGTGGGGAAATTTTCTTTCCCGTTTTCTCAGTTCTAATACGTGGGTTGTTTTTTTTCAACAACTAATAAGGGATTTTCCATACCTTTCCTTTCTCTCTTCCTAAAGCTAGGACATGTATGGGGATTCTTTCTGGGGATCCCATCAATTCGTTTACTTGGCTTCTAAGGTGTTATTAAGATGTTTAAAAAGACTTCTGTTTCCTCTCCCATGCTCATGAAATTCTTGCTTGGCGTTATATAACGGTATCCATGTGTCCTCGCATTTTGCTCTCCCCCGCCGTCTTCACTGCAGGCCCTGGTTCGTAAACTACCACAAATTCTATTTCTCCTAACATTGGCAAGACAAAAAGGAAGCGATCGATGTATCTTCCGAACCCCTCCAGCCTGGCTTTTTCGTCCTACCTCCGGGCCCGTCTTGATTAAGACCACCTCTGTAGGACACCTGCAACATCACAGCGATTTCTCTTCAGTACTGCAATACATGTACCTTCAAAGCAGACCTCGTGATGAAAATTTGAACCTATGTCACTAATACAGCTGCAAGAAAGGTTCCCAATGACTTCGGGGTACCAACAATGGCCATACGTCGGTAATCTGAGGATATACTTTGCCTCCCCTGCAACTGCAAGTGCTTGCAATCTCTATTCAATGGGCAACAGGGACTTGTTTGAGAGAGAACAAAATCTAAAGACTTTTAGAACTTGCAGGTCGGGACTGCCTGGAAATAGGGTGGTAATAGAAGGTATGTGTCTGCAACACTAGATTATTATTCCAAGATACTTAGGACTTAGCTGAGAAACTGATACATAACATTACTATAGATATAAAAAAAAGAACGATAATTAAATGCTGAGAAAAGCCACTAAAGAAATATTCTTATTAGCAGTGGCTACAGTAATATCAAACATGAATTCAGATAAAAGATACAAATCATCAGGTTACTGCTGTTTGCATTGCAAAAATAATAATTAGCAAAAAGTCATTGAGAGATAGCAACAATAACAGTCAACATACTAATAACATTGCTAATAATCATGATCATAATAAAAATAATAAAAAATGAAATAAAAATACTAAATCAGAAATAGCAATATATATACAATGGAGACTGGCATTCAGAAGTAAGAACAAAGTTCTATACTTATATTTCATAGTAATGCTCATTCTAACACAGTCTCTTTTACTATTCAAATTCCTGCTGTCATAATATGTATATATATTGAGCATAAACGGCAACTTTCAGGTTCCCCAATTTGTCAATGGGAGTTTTATCTACTCTCTAAACAGTTGCGACATGTGGCAAAAATATTTATGCAAAAGTAGTTACTACCGCTGTCTTATCAGTATTTATACAATAACAGAATGCACCAATTTATCAACTGAAATAAAATGTGGGCACAATTATCGCCTAGCTTCGCTGGAAAAAAAACAAAAAAGAATCAATGACGGCAGCATTCTCGTAGCATCGGAAGGAGCACCTGTCAGTCTCAGAGTAGAGAGAGAGAGAGAGAGAGAGAGAGAGAGAGAGAGAGAGAGAGAGAGAGAGAGAGAGAGAGAGAGAGAGAGAGAGAGAGAGAGAGAGAGAGAGAGAGAGAGAGAGAGAGAGAGAGAGAGAGAGAGAAAAAAAAGAGAGAGAGACAAGAATGGTTGCCTGGGCGACCGTGAAATACGTTGCGGTATCTACCCATTTGGTCAGGTGAGATGGGCTTCCTTCCTTTACATGTACTGAAAATAAAAAATAAATTGTCGCGGAGTATCTCTACATAATAAAGGGATAAATAAACAACTGAAAGTGAACAAACGTGAGCAATGACTATTAATAGAGTTTTACGTTTATTGTCAGAGGCCTGCTTTTATTCCCCATTAACAAAAAAAAAAAAAGCAAAAGAACATAGTGTACAACTGCAGAAACATCGAAGCATAAATCCATTCCTTTCTGTTTAATATTGCAAAGGACTTTACTGAAATAACATACACATCCTTGTCTATAAGGACAATCTTTTTCTTGCTATCAATCAGAGGGATGAGTCGAAGCACACACTCTCTATAAGGCAACATTCTCTGAGAAAATTAAAGCAAAAGATTAAAATTATATGTGACAATATCTCTACTACTATCAACAAAAGTACAAATATCTTCTTCTTAACAAACGTCTTAAAAGGACTTAAGTATTATTAATTTTAAATTTAAAACTCAACATATAATCTCTGAGAATCTCAGTTATCTTAATTAGATCCATTGTAATTTTAAATTCATGACAATGATAGGGATTAACAATAATTATCTCTAGATAATCTCTTTTAAAACACTTTAATTATAATATATATCAAAGGGATAAAGATATTAAAGATTTTTCTTCACACAAAACTATGTAACAAAAACGGGTATCTGAAAAAATATAAATAGTCTGTCTCTGTGTATGCAATGATAAAAACAAAAAGTATATTTCAGTAGCAACAGTAAAAAATGCATTTTGCTTAAGTTTCATAATCTCGTAAGGAGTTGTACAGGAACAATTAAAACAGAGAATATATATATTCTTCTGCTCTCTCAAATACGGGAAACGGCTGTATAACATTCTTGTCATTTCGTGTCAGCTCACACTCTTTCTTTATGACCAAGCTGAAATAATTTTGATAAACATTATCATGGCTAAAGCTCGCAAAGTTTTATTTTATCAATCTAACATATCTCTTCAGACAAATAATGTATATATTGCAGCTAGCAAAAAGAATAAAGAATCATTCATAGATTCATGTCCTTTATCACGTAGTATCTATCTTGGAGTCTTCGGAAATTGAATAATAATCTCATCGGCGGAGTAGGGGACGAAACAAAAATAAAACAAACTTGGCATCTCAACCATATCTGGGCAGGTGGAGAATCATTTTCTCAAAATTATCCCTCAATAGACATTGCAACAGCGCATCACCTCCCATAAATATGCTTTGATATGGCATGCAGAAGGACCAGGCGGAGCAGGGGAACGATCCCCGTGGAGACTCCCCAATCATGCTTCCTAACGGTGCTTTCCGCGATTTCACCCCCTAGAGCAACCCTCCCATCATACCCACAGTCATTTATACTCAATCTCGCTCACATTCGCCACTTTCAAGAGACTCATTCTCTTTCTATCTGCATACTTCCCTTCTAGTCATTTTTCCTATTTACTGCATACGCGTTTCCCTTCCTCTCTCACTCTGAAGGAGTGGAAAGGTGAAATCACGGTCGGGCCGTGTGGTCGCATGACTGCCTCACCAGTCCTAGGTCCCATTCTAGCAAACAAACAAACATTCTACTTCCTTGAAGCTACATTAGAGTGACACTGAAAAACCTCCCCTATTCCAGGACAGCACAAATTCACTCGAATTTACTGTTACTTTTGCCTGCGTAGCGCGAAATTAAAAAACTCATCTCTAAACAATATCAAAATTTCTTATTCCTTTAAACGAAATGCCGTGCACATATCGCAATATCAATTTCCCCATCATAATGACATTAAAAGAACATCTGTCATTTATGTCTGTCTTTTCTCACTAAAATATTACACGGCGAAATAATAATAATAAAAAAAACTTGAAAATGGGTGCAAGGATCTTATCACTGGATTTCTTACGCTTTAAGAAATGAATATAAAAAATGATTTTGCACGTACTTTATATATCAGAGATCAGTACAAATACTATATCTTTATAATAACGAGGTTTGGGAGATCGATTGGTCATTTCCACATTCCTTTCTTGGAAATCACACGTGTTCTAAGAAAAACCTTAAAAGCGGATTCAAGTATAATTCTCACTATAATTCTTATGCGCATTTTGGAGTATGTAAAAATTTTACTACTTATATTCTATTTGTAGACTCGGTTAGTCTTCACTTTAAGGAATTAATATAATAACGATTTCACGTACATTAAATTTTCAATTAAAATCAATACATTCGTGTTCTTAAAATTCAATTTAGGCATTAATACAAATAAATGGAACACCCTTTAAACGCAATTACTCGTTATATTCTCAAATTATAAAAAAAATGGAGTTTATTACTGCTTATAGCTATTGGTACAAATTATCCATGTTAGTAATGGGTACAGAAATTCTACTTTTATTAATTTATTAGGAGCCACATCCCTCATAGGTGGGTTGGCTGAGTCAAAGCATAACTACAAGGTAAAATGGAGGCGTCCACCGACCTCAGTTTCTTTTAATAATTGTCCCATTACTCACTGGATACAGATCACAAGTACTTAGCTATTTTAAGGAGGTGGTCCTGAAGAACTATGGCAGAAGACAATGGAGGAGGGGGTTCTTCTTCCTTCTGGGCACCGGGGGCACCCCCAACTTCATATCTCGTGTAGAGTCGACGAATCACCATCTTCTTGGCTGGATCCGGCGACATGTACTTTAGGCAAGGGGCTTTTTCACTCAAAGCCCCGGTCACACTTCAACTCGCTAAGAAATATCTTAGGAATAGTTCCTTAAAAGTTTCATAATATTCTCTGTTTGACCACTCGTCACTTCTCATCCGCAGACACAAGTATTTCAGGAAGTCGGCCGCGGGAATTATGGACGGACATTCGAGGTCCTTTACGTTTGCGCCATCGAAGTATAAAGATGAATCTTTGACTCGAGGCGACTTTACAACCAGGGCACGGGGTGGGGGCATGTCCTGCTGTGTTCCCTGTGTCACCACAGTGCTCGGAGAGGCAGGCTGTTCGTCGATGTTTGAGGAGTCGGTTTCTCTGTCGGCGTTGACCAAGTTCCTTCTCGACGGAGCGGCGTCGGCAGGAGTTTGCCATTCTTATTTTCTTTTCTTCGCTCTGCTTTCTTATGATATGAGAGTCTCTTCGTATGTGTCCCGATGTGGGATCCCACCGCTGACACCAGTTTGTCGTAGTGATTCTGGTCACTACGTTACTTTTAGTACCAGAAGGGTGCAAGGTAAGAATGGACAAGTGATGGTTCCTTTATCTTAATTTATTCTAGAGTACAACATATTCAACGCCTCAATGCCCCCCCACCCTATGACCATCAAAATCTATGATCTATTCGTGCCCCTGGTAAGATTCTGACTAACTGTCGCTCTCTGACTGCCTTGGGTTTTCTTGAAGTACCCCAAAGGGCAGGGCGTGTCGCTAAATCCATTTCTGCCAATTGACTTCAGGTTCAAAGAGAGGTCCCTCCTCTTGGGGGAGGGGCTATTTCAGCTGGCCTATAGAACGGAAGAGTTCTAGGTCAGTGCATGGCTATTGGGTATCCCTCCAGGGCATATAGGGTTTCTTGTGGTTTTGGGCAGGGCCTTCTGGGCCTTTCCCACACTCTTGAGGCAGTTGACGCCAGGTGCTAAGGTCAGGTGCTAAGTCCCATGGGTCCAGCCAGGTGCTAAGCCCCATGGATCCAGCCAGGTACTAATCCCCCTGGATCTAGCCAGGTGCTCCTTTACCCTTTCTTGACTATTGACCATACCCAGATAAACAATGGGAGAGTATTCGATTTCACCCTTGACCTCTAGCCTCTCATGTTTCTCTTCACGACTTGTTACAGTTTCAGATTCTGGCTTCAGCAAGACTTCAGTCAAGCGACATCCAAATAAAATAGTGATGGATGCTGTCATTCAAATTGATATATGCTTTTAGTCCAAAACGCCTTAAAATTTCATCATATGCATTGTTTTGAATCTCAATATTGTATGAATCTTCCTTTGATTCTGCTACTGTTCTCCAAACTCCACTGAGATTGTGTCTTACTTTGAATATCTGTCCTCATTCCATGAGTCCTTCCAATCTTCTCACCCACATGCCGAAGTTCTCTACATTGGAGACTTCAATGTACACCACAGTGAATGGCTTCATTCTTCTCACACTGATATGGGAGGAAGAAAGGCCTTTGCTTTCTCTCTTACTCACGATCTGGAGCTAATTATCAAACATCCTACTCGCATTCCTGATTGTCACGAATATGCGGTAAACAATCTTGACCTATTTTTTACTTCTAACCATTCTAACTACTCTTATTCTGTGCTTTCCCCTCTTGGTAAATCTGACCACTCTATGATCTCAGTCTCTTCCATTTTCGCTCCCCCACCACCAATCCCTCCTACTCAACGCCGCCTTTGGCACTTCGAGCGTACCCAACATGAAAATTTGCGTAACTTTCTCTTTGACTTCCCATGGGATGACTACTGCTTTCGGTCCCGTAACCCTGATCAGGTAGCTCTAAAAGTTGCCGAGATTATGACAGCAGGAATGGAGGCGTACATCCCCTCTTCTACAAAAACTTTGTCTTGCCCTAAACCTTGGTTTAGCCGTGCCTGCTCCATGGCTATCCAGGTTAGAAATGAGGCTCACCGATCTTACCTTGCCTCTCCTTCCGATTTAACTCGTTCTGCTTTTATTATAGCTAGGAATCTCTGTCCTGCTCAAATTCGAAGGTCTAAGGCTTCCTTTATAAGAAGGAAAGTTGATGTCCTTAACTCCTCTCCCACTGACAAATGCTTCTGGTCCTTAGCCAAAATCTCTCCAAAAACTTCTGTAACTCAAGCTTTCCCTCTTTCATTCGTTTTGATGGTTCTATAGCTTGCTCTCCCACTGACAAAGCCACTCTCATTGGCTCTTATTTTTCTGCCAACTCTTCTATCAATGATTCCAGTGCACCTGTTACTCAGTCTTTACCCCTCTCTAGCCTTATGCCCTCCCTTATCCTTTCTTCACGCAAAGTTCATAAGGTTCTTCGCTCGCTAAAGATGAACAAGGCATCTGGTCCTGATAGTATCCCTGCAAGGTTCCTTAAGGAGTTTGCAGATGAACTGGCTCCCGTGCTTTGCCATCTTTTTCCCCTCATTCTGTCAACCAGTATCTATCCTTCATCTTGGAAGCATGCTCTAGTTCAGCCTGTTCCTAAGAAGGGTGACTGCTCTATTCCCTCTAACTACCCACCTATTGCCTTAACCTCCTCTATTGCTAAAGTTTTCAAAACTTTGCTCGATGCTCACTTCTTGAAATGCCTTGAATCAAACTCACTTATCTCTGACCACCAGTACGGCTTCCGCAAGGCAAGATCCACTGTTGATCACCTGTCCTATCTTACTCAAGTATGGTCATCTTCTCTGAGGAACTATGAGGAATACTTTGTCGTCGCCCTTGATAACTCTAAGGCTTTTGACAGAGTCTGGCACAAGGCTCTGTTGGCCAAACTCCCTGCCTATGGCTTTACCTCTTCTTTCTGGTCTCTGATTTCCAGTTTTCTTACTGACCGTTCTATATCTGTAGTTGTTGATGGCGTGACATCTAGCCCTTTCTCTGTTACCAGTTGTGTTCCACAGGGCTCTGTTCTTTCACCTACTCTGTTCCTTCTCTTCATCAATGATCTTCTACAATTCCCATCTTCCTCTCTTCTTCATGCCTTTGCTAATGATTCTACCCTTCACTTTTCCTCTGCCTTTTCTGCACAACCTTCATCTGTTACTCTTAATCAATCTCGTATCACTCTTTCTTCAATTTTAACTCCGATTTGCTGAGAGTATCTGAGTAGGGCACTCAAAATTTCGTTAAGTTCAATGCCTCCAAGACTGTTTCTGGATAGCTCTTTATCTTCTTCTCCTCCTGATAACCCTATTGTCTTCGAAATTAATGAAATTTACCCTCTTAACTCTATCAACATATTAGGAATCTATATAGCCTCTGATTGTCTTGGAGGAATCACATAATCCAGATTTCTAAATCTTCATCCAAAATATTGGGGGTTTTGTTTCGTTTACATCATTACTTTTCCTCTTTGCAGTTACTTAAAATGTACAAAGGTCTTATCCGTCCCTGCTTAGAATACCGCTCACACATCTGGGGTGCTTCTTCCTTTACTTATCTTCTTGATAGAGTTGAATCTAAGGCAGTCAGACTCATTATTGATCCTTCTCTTACTTCTAACCTGGATTCTCTCTCTCTTCGCCGTAAGGTATCTTCCCTTTCGCTTTTCTATCGCTACTACTTCCATCGCTGTTCTGATGAGTTGGCGAGTTGCATCCCTCCTCCACTGCCGAGGCCGCGTAACACTCGCCAAGTGGCCTCATCTCACAGGTACTGCGTGGAGATTTGAAGCTCGCTGATTGGTCAGTGCAGCTACTGCTTTTACCCATCTACTTTCAGACTCTGGAACTCTCTCCCTTCTTCTGTCTTTCCTAATTCTTATGTCCTTTCATCCTTTAAAAAGCAGATCTATCGTCATCTTAAAACCTAGTCCTCCATATCTCTGAGTCCTCTATACTTTGACTGTTTTTTTTGTCTGTCGTTTTCCATTTCTGTGACATTACCTCATCTCTGCCTTGTCATTAACCTTTTTCTTTTCCTTCGTCTTGGTATTCTCGTGCCCGGGCGTTTATTGATTTGGTCAGTTTCTGCCTGTTCCAGTGTCACAATCATAAAAAAAAAATATTTATTTAATAAAGGTAAAATAATTTGCTCTTTGATTATTCAATTTTTTCAAAACAGAAGAGCAAAACAAATATTTTATTTCTGGTCATATTACATTATTTCTACTATAGAGAGTTGGCATTTATATGCAGTTACTTCTTAGGGTTGAGGCAGTTTTTCATGTAGCGCTAATATTTCTTCCTTCCGGTATATTTAAGCATTTTGAGAGATTTTACAAAAACATCAAAAACAGTTTTCATGAAGCTATGAGTAAAGGTTTCATTTCGAACGTTCCCTTTAGGACAAGCCATTGTAAGCATTTTGGACATTTTGGAAGGAGATATGTTTAAAACGGAGAGGAAATGAGGTTTAGAGAGGATTCTGAGTTAATCTAAAGCAAAAATTAACTTACCCTTGCAATTGAGTGCACAAGTAAGTAATAAAAAGATCCATATGATATGACTAAATGCAGTTTGATGGCCTTTGCAAAGGAATGGAAGAAAGTTTCCATCATACAACTAAAAGGAGCAGTGTGATGCCTTTTGTAGAGGAGGAGTACTTACACCACAATGTAAACAAGTGAAACAGACTTACTAACCACTTTTAAGACATTGTCCTAGACTCTGTAGTAAGACGTCGAATACTCAAGATATTTATTTTTTTTATTTTTGTAGGGTAGCCCTACAACCGTAATCGGAACACAAATTTTTAATAATGATTAATATATATGTTTATTAGTTATCTGAGTATTTATTAATGGATCAATCGCGAACACCAGCGTCAGTCAAGTACATAAAGCAAGAAGCATTTAAACAAGCAAACAAAAAAGACGTACCACACAGGCATGTAAATAAAGCTGAAAGCATTACATACATCCTACTATATACATATTATAAGACATTTCATAACTTACTATTTACAGTTCAATTAATAGCGAACACTTACAATTTGCACACTATTGCGTTAATCTGGTAACAAAAAAAAAAAAAAAAAATCTGTAGATCGTGCCATGCAAGCACGTATTTGATGCTGATGCGTACTGAGGTGTCTTGCTTAACAGAATTGGTTAACGAGGAAATTGCTTCCTCATAACTTGTCTCTCTTGATTAAACAACATTTTGTTTCCATCATGCCAGAAAATGTAGTCAGTAATAAGCACTATTATGAACGCAGTATTATACAAATGAGAAAGTAATGGCACTTTTGGAAAGCAATGACCACATTTTTCAAAATAATGAGACAATTCTAAGAACTGTTGCAATATCAAGGGAGACAGATCATGTAAACAATAGGAATATGAATGAATTTGTTAGCAATATCAGTTACAGATCTTTCTGACATATTTTCTGAGAGTTTGCTAGGAAGGTTTAACTTTCGCACACTTGTGTAAAAAAATAAAGTAGTGTTAAATAAAGGAAAAATTAAGGACACCATTAAATTACATCTCTTCTGCTGTGGATGTCTCTGTCCTTAACTCGAGCGATATCAAGTATTTAACACTGCAGTTGAGGAAACATTTTCCTTTAATAACAACAAATTTTAAAAAGCTACAACGCAGATAGAAAGCTCCTTATTTTGTATTTTTTGTACTGTAAGCAGAA
>JAXCGZ010017700.1:20000-25000 GCA_037179515.1 Halocaridina rubra | reverse complement strand
AGCAGCGAAAGAAATATCACCGATAAGAAAATGAAGAGATGACACCCTACTACGAAAGGAGAGAGAATCGATAATTTAAGTTTTTTAGAGATGATGATCATACATACGTGAGACATTATAGGAGGCCACCAGTGGATTTTGCCTTCCAGATGTCCAAAAGTTGATGAGATATATGTAGAATACATCCAAAATGATTCAAGATATGGAAGTTTACCAAAGTATAGAATTCTTTAGTTATAGCAGAGGTTAAAGCAAGTGATCGGTAGTTGGAAGGAATAGAATGGCCGCCATTCTGGGGGGAACTGCCTGAACTAGAGTTTGTTCCAAGATTAAAGATAGATATTGGTTGAGAGAATGAGGTGAAAAAGATGTAAAGTACAATAGCCTGTTTATCTAGAAACTCCTTAAAGAACTTTGTAGGAATATCATCTTGAACGGGACCCTTAAGATAGAGAAAAATTCCTATGGACTTTGCATGTAGAAAGAAGAGGTGAAAGCAATAGGGCTAAAAAGCGGTAATTAACGAGTCAGGTGCTCTGGAATCGCGTGAGGATGAGTTGCAGAAAATATGACAGACAAAGAGAGTGCTTTTGACAATTGGAGAGCAAGGTATACAACCAACAGAATTAATGATAATGGGGAAGCTTTCTACAAAAGATTCTGGAGAGCTTTGCAGCTAAGGACATAAAACATTTTTATTTGGGAAAAGAGTTCAACTTTCATTCTATGAAATAAATGCAGAATAAATTAAATGCAGAATAAATAAAATCAGATGGTTAGGCTTGGTGTGACTGGTATTCTCAATTCCTTAACGAAATAGCTTTGTAGAAAAGACGGTCAAACCAAGGATTAGATCGAGAGAAAAGTTTGAGAGAGGAGGGTATTTTCTCTTTCATTCCCGAAGTTATGATTTCAGCAGCTCTTTGAGCTATATGATAATTTTATGGGCTTGAAAGCATAAATTGTCCAGTGGAAAATCAAGGAATGAAAATCTGCAGACAATCACATTGGGCATGCTGGTAGTACCGAAGATGGCAGTTGGTAGTAGGAGGGATCGTTTGAGAGAGCAAAAATGGAAGAGAATGAGATCAGAGAGTGGTCAACATTACTACGAGGAGAAATAGGTATAAAAAGCTGGGGAACTAGAAGTACAGAATAGATCAAGAATATTAGTTGCAAGTTTGGGGTGACAGAAAAAGCTAGGGCCTCCTTCCTCCACACATCAGTGGGATTAGAATGAAGACACTGACTGTGTTGCACACTGAAGTGTTCGATGCTAACGTCGCATGAGGTTGAGAAGACAACAAGGACATATTGGAGGAGGACAGATATTTGAAGAAGGACACACAGTTAGTGAACTTGACTTAGGAGAGCAGTAGCAAAAGCAAAGAAATAAAATAGCGGTGTAAAGATAGATCCTCAGCCAAACATCTTCGAACTTAGGAGATTCAAGGTCCATGAGCTTTGCAATAGATGTGTTTGTATTGAATTAGGGGCCGTCTCTACCTTTGGAACAAAAAGCAAGAATACAGGTTATAGTGGGAAATTAAAAAGGGTCAGGGCATTAGTGGCTAGTCAGATGACTTTAATAGAGGAGGAGGAGGTTAGGAAGGTATATACTAGAGCTGTTCCACAGGCAATGGGTTAGAATTCGCCCCCCGGATGTTAAAAAATGGAAATAGAAAAGAAACAGATCTGTTGGGAGATGTAATGTTATGAGCAGAACCATTACTACCGACAGGTGTAACACAATCTCACGCCCATTGTGGAACCAACAGGATCCTCTGACATTCTTAGCACTCCTAGCCGCCGGATGCTGGGTCCATGAGTGGTGAACATTTTATAATGATTGGAAAGAAACAAAAGGAAACAGATATGGAGAGTTTTATTGATGTTGTCAGATGCGAAGGAATAACGAGAGATATGTAACAAATACGCCAAATAATTGGTATTGATATAGGCAAAGAAACAAAATCGTAATTGTAGAAAGACTATAGGTACGAAAAACCTTATTTTGTAGTATTACACAAGAGGTTCATGCCATGAGCCCACTTAGAACTTGTTATGTTTGGATAATGAAGCACGTATCAGAACAAATGAGATAGCTTGGGTTTAACTGATTTATAGAATAACAAATATTAATAATTAAATTATATTTATATTAAAATCACTACATTTATTTTTACTATGGCATGTTACAATAAATTCTTCCTCTGTGGAAAATAAGTATAATTTGATGTATGGAATACACCATTAGTATTATTATTATTATTATTATTATTATTATTATTATTATTATTATCATTATTATTATTATCATTATTATTATTATTATTATTATTATTATTATTATTATTATTATTATTATTATCATTATTATTATTATTATTATAATTATTATTATTATTATTATTATTATTATTATTATTATTATTATTATTATTATTATTATTATTATTATTATTATTATTATTATTATTTTTGTTATGATTATTATTATTATTATTATTATTATTATTATTATTATTATTATTATTATTATTATTATTATTATTATTATTATTATTATTATTATTATTATTATTATCATTATTATTATTATTATTGTTATTATTTATATTATTATTATTATTATTATTATTATTATTATTATTATTATTATTATTATTATTATTATTATTATTATAATTATTATTATTATTGTTATCATTATTATTATTATCATTATTATTATTATTATTATTATTATTATTATTATTATTATTATTATTATTATTATTATTATTATTATTATTATTATTATTATTATTATTTTTATTATCATTATTATTATCATTATTATTATTATTATTATTATTATTATTATTATTATTATTATTATTATTATTATTATTATTGTTGTTATTATTATTATTTTTATTATTATTATTATTATTATTATTATTATTATTATTATTATTATTATTATTATTATTATTATTATTATTATTATTATTATTATTATCATTATTATTACCATTATTATTGTTATTTTCATCATTTGTTTACCTACAATTCCCATGTTGATACTTTTAATCATGGTTTCTCAGAGACATATTGTGGCTTTGTCCTGATATTTTTTTTCAACCATTTTTATTTATCCTTGCTCGGGACTGGTATGCAGTTGAGCTGGTTTTCTTCACTAAATCTTGAATCAATATTTTCCTTATAATCTTCTACAAAATTAATTTAAAATATTACATGTGCAATCTTATATCCTTGCTTGGATTAGTCTGATATTTTTTCAAAATGTAATTAGTTAATGAATCTGTTTATTTTCATAGAGTTTTTGCTGAGTTTTTGCAAAATTCTCTCTCTCTCTCTCTCTCTCTCTCTCTCTCTCTCTCTCTCTCTCTCTCTCTCTCTCTCTCTCTCTCTCTCTCTCTCTCTCTCTCTCTCTCTCTCTCTCTCTTATACATAATAAAAACACTCAGACACGTACACTACACAAACACATAGACAAGCGCACATGCACACAGGAAAGATGATTTTCCCAAATGGTCCGTGAAGTTGAAGAAAGTGACTCAATAAACGAGAAATGCTATTAGGATATTGAGGAATGAGTCCAAAGAAATTTCAGAGAAAGTTAGAATATGGATGACAAAATTCAATGCAAAAAAAGTGATTCGAGAAAGTTGAACAACAATGAGAAGGAGAGCAGAAAGTAGGAATGAAAATTAAAAGCTTCAATTAATAAAGAAGAAGCATGAGAATAATATATTCTGTCAAAAAGATAATAACAAAAGTTGGGGCTTTTTATTTTACCAATGCGATGGAAGGTAACATGGCAGCAAAGAAGGCATGGCAAGGAGCTGGTGGTGGCAAATATGGATACAGATCTTTACAGAGAAAGTCATAAATAAATGGAAAGAATATATGTTTGAGAGAGCACTTCATAGTTGATATCGGTGATTATATTATCCATAAGTAAATCTCATGATTCTCCATGGTAGTGGAGACGATAACCTTCATTAAAGCTGCTGTACACAAACACCGATGACGTGGGTGGTAAAGCAGTATCATTTCAGAATACAATACCTGAGGCTACGGTTGATAAAGAAAAACGTTGAATGAAATATATCATTGCTGCAGGTTTTACATTTTACAATATAATGAGAACTGAGAGATATAAGAGGACTTAAGGGGTTATAGCTTTGGTTAGGAAAAAGATGCAGGTTGAACAAGATTATTTAATGTAGAAACTTTTTCATACAGTTTACTGTTATTTGTGAATATTGGTTTAGAGAACATTAAAACAGCTATGTTATGTAAGGGGAGAAGGAATCAGCATAGACTAGAGGTGTTTCACAAGAAAAATAATATTCATTTACAAGCACTGCACAAGAGAGAAAATACTGAAAACTAATTATGGAGAAGTTAAATAATAAAGAAATATATTGTTATAGTCTTGATCCTGGCAGTAAATAGGATTCGTTTGTGGGGCAAGAACCTAAATTGTGTGCAAGGATAGATTTTACACAATTAAGTACCTACAAAATTAAAGGAAATGGAAGATGATGATTTGTCCATACATGACATAGTATTTCTCACAGATAAAGTTTCGGATATCAATGATTATAATATGAGTCATCGATTGGAAAAGTGATCAGCTTGAGTTGTTGATGGAGTACAGCTTTATGCATGATTTGTCTGAGAGAGAGGGAGACCGAGGAGAAATTGAGGTAAAACTATTGCAAAAAAGATTGCAATAGAGTTAACTATCATTTTACAGGTATTGACTGAGGGACTACTAAAAAATGTACCGGAGATGTATGATGTATTTTGTTATTATTAATAGAGAATAATTGGCCGTTGTACAATATATAAAAAGATGGATTATTATTGCCTAAGAGAATCGGTTCAATGACGAGTGCAACATTGCAGTGGAGTAAAATATGGATGACTATGTAATTGAAGAAAAGGTATAAATTCTGGACAGGATTATAAAAGAGCAAGACCTT
>JAXCGZ010017700.1:10000-15000 GCA_037179515.1 Halocaridina rubra | reverse complement strand
ATATATATATATATATATATATATATATATATATATATATATATATATATATATATATATATATATATATATATATATATATATATATATATATATATATATATATATATATATATATATATATATATATATATATATATATATATATATATATATATATATATATATATATATATATATATATATATATATATATATATATATATATATATATATATATATATATATATATATATATATATATATATATATATATATATATATATATATATATATATATATATATATATATATATATATGGCAGCCTCACTTCGATTAACTATAGAGCAATGAAGTTTTTCAAGCGAATGCGGATTACCACCAGAAAAAAAACTAGCAAAGCGGTAAAAAACAAATTTCGAAAATCCTTAACAGGAACCATCCCAAAAAGTTAGGAAACAATGCAAGACATGGTAAAAATGTATCACAAAACGGTATCCGTAATGGAGGCACCATAAAAGCAAAGGTCGGCTGCAAGGAAAAGCTCAAAAAACTTTTAAAGTGTGAGAGAATCTTTTGTAAAAGTCCAAAAAATTCATGAAAGAGAGCATCACGTGGGCTAGAGATGGCAAGAGCAGCTTTGCAAGGACTTGTGAGAGAAATACAAATGAGAATATCTACAGCGAGCAGGCAGTGATGATGGTTTGGAGAAATTATATGGATATTCCAATTGGCTTCTTAAAGCATTGAGTCTAAGAGGAGATTTTCAAGACTGATTCTCTGGACTGATAAAATTCGACTCAGACTAATTAGATATGTGAATTATTACAACTGTGAGAAACAGCGAAGTCATATAAATCAAAATGGAAGAGACTCTACTCTAATAATAGGAAAAAAGATGTTAGTATATAAGTAAGATGACTGACAAGAAAAAAACCAGTTATAATTAGATTAATAAATCGATAAATGTAAAATAAAATACTTGTTTTCCTTCTCTTCACAAATAAATGATTAATTGATTAATAGGTAAATAAATTAGTTAGCAATTTATTTAAGGATATGCTCTGGAAGATATCTACTTTAAATAGCAAAAACAGTTTTCAATTTATGGAGATAAGCGAAAGTTCCCGAGTGAGCCAATATCCTTATTAAAAAGTTTATTGCTAAGAATATAAAGAGAAAAGATGAGAGCAATAGCACTTCATTTCAAACTATGCTGGAACATAAATTCTTGGCTTTCTTTTCTTTACACTATGCCTGGCACTCTCTGCTAATCACAATGAACATCGTTTTCAGTACTTGGCAGTCTTCACTTGATGCCCTATTTGGTTTTCTTTGATTAATATTCCTTATTAGGCACTTTTAATGTGGATCTTATCTTTTGGCAGTTTTTGCATGACCCAGTGTTATGTACTCTTTGATTGTTAATTAATCTGAAACCTTTTGGCACTTTCCCTATTATAAAATCATCAATGCTGGCTAGAGGTTATTACTTTTTGTAGTGGCAGTGCAGTCTTGTATTGCACTGTATCTTTCTGCCATGAGATATATCTTTTGCAAAACATCGGAAATCATATATATTTATTATTTTCCAATTGTTTAATCAAATACCAAAGGTAAATATATTCATTATATTACTATATAAATAAAATTAGTAAGTGAATGAAATTAATACATACTGTAATATAAAGGTCATAAATATAAAATTCATAAAAAATATGAAGCAATATGCGCATACTATTGCATATATCCTATTTCTGCTTGCTATGTACCATGTAAACCAATCCCATCACTAGTAACATTAGTAGCTGAACAAATTTTCAAACCATATGAAATCTACATTGATAAAATTGCTCTAATTTCCAGAATGAGTTCAATTAATCTCCCTGTAATCGATTTTTTAATTAGTGAATAGTTAGACGCCATATGTTTTGTTTGTTGATGCAGATAGGTAAAATTTTACTCATATTTTATAAGTAAATATCTATTTATTTATAATTTACATATATATATATATATATATATATATATATATATATATATATATATATATATATATATATATATATATATATATATATATATATATATATATATATATATATATATATATATATATATATATATATATATATATATATATATATATATATATATATATATATATATATATATATATATATATATATATATATATATATATATATATATATATATATATATATATATATATATATATATATATATATATATATATATATATATATATATATATATATATATATATATATATATATATATATATATATATATATATATATATATATATATATATATATATATATATATATATATATATATATATATATATATATATATATATATATATATATATATATATATATATATATATATATATATATATATATATATATATATATATATATATATATATATATATATATATATATATATATATATATATATATATATATATATATATATATATATATATATATATATATATATATATATATATATATATATATATATATATATATATATATATATATATATATATATATATATATATATATATATATATATATATATATATATATATATATATATATATATATATATATATATATATATATATATATATATATATATATATATATATATATATATATATATATATATATATATATATATATATATATATATATATATATATATATATATATATATATATATATATATATATATATATATATATATATATATATATATATATATATATATATATATATATATATATATATATATATATATATATATATATATATATATATATATATATATATATATATATATATATATATATATATATATATATATATATATATATATATATATATATATATATATATATATATATATATATATATATATATATATATATATATATATATATATATATATATATATATATATATATATATATATATATATATATATATATATATATATATATATATATATATATATATATATATATATATATATATATATATATATATAAATATATATATATATATATATATATATATATATATATATATATATATATATATATATATATATATATATATATATATATATATAAATATATATTATATATATATATATATATATATATATATATATATATATATATATATATATATATATATATATATATATATATATATATATATATATATATATATATATATATATGGCAGCCTCACTTCGATTAACTATAGAGCAATGAAGTTTTTCAAGCGAATGCGGATTACCACCAGAAAAAAAACTAGCAAAGCGGTAAAAACCAAATTTCGAAAATCCTTAACAGGAACCATCCCAAAAAGTTAGGAAACAATGCAAGACATGGTAAAAATGTATCACAAAACGGTATCCGTAATGGAGGCACCATAAAAGCAAAGGTCGGCTGCAAGGAAAAGCTCAAAAAACTTTTAAAGTGTGAGAGAATCTTTTGTAAAAGTCCAAAAAATTCATGAAAGAGAGCATCACGTGGGCTAGAGATGGCAAGAGCAGCTTTGCAAGGACTTGTGAGAGAAATACAAATGAGAATATCTACAGCGAGCAGGCAGTGATGATGGTTTGGAGAAATTATATGGATATTCCAATTGGCTTCTTAAAGCATTGAGTCTAAGAGGAGATTTTCAAGACTGATTCTCTGGACTGATAAAATTCGACTCAGACTAATTAGATATGTGAATTATTACAACTGTGAGAAACAGCGAAGTCATATAAATCAAAATGGAAGAGACTCTACTCTAATAATAGGAAAAAAGATGTTAGTATATAAGTAAGATGACTGACAAGAACAAACCAGTTATAATTAGATTAATAAATCGATAAATGAAAAATAAAATACTTGTTTTCCTTCTCTTCACAAATAAATGATTAATTGATTAATAGGTAAATAAATTAGTTAGCAATTTATTTAAGGATATGCTCTGGAAGATATCTACTTTAAATAGCAAAAACAGTTTTCAATTTATGGAGATAAGCGAAAGTTCCCGAGTGAGCCAATATCCTTATTAAAAAGTTTATTGCTAAGAATATAAAGAGAAAAGATGAGAGCAATAGCACTTCATTTCAAACTATGCTGGAACATAAATTCTTGGCTTTCTTTTCTTTACACTATGCCTGGCACTCTCTGCTAATCACAATGAACATCGTTTTCAGTACTTGGCAGTCTTCACTTGATACCCTTTTTGGTTTTCTTTGATTAATATTCCTTATTAGGCACTTTTAATGTGGATCTTATCTTTTGGCAGTTTTTGCATGACCCAGTGTTATGTACTCTTTGATTGTTAATTAATCTGAAACCTTTTGGCACTTTCCCTATTATAAAATCATCAATGCTGGCTAGAGGTTATTACTTTTTGTAGTGGCAGTGCAGTCTTGTATTGCACTGTATCTTTCTGCCATGAGATATATCTTTTGCAAAACATCGGAAATCATATATATTTATTATTTTCCAATTGTTTAATCAAATACCAAAGGTAAATATATTCATTATATTACTATATAAATAAAATTAGTAAGTGAATGAAATTAATACATACTGTAATATAAAGGTCATAAATATAAAATTCATAAAAAATATGAAGCAATATGCGCATACTATTGCATATATCCTATTTCTGCTTGCTATGTACCATGTAAACCAATCCCATCACTAGTAACATTAGTAGCTGAACAAATTTTCAAACCATATGAAATCTACATTGATAAAATTGCTCTAATTTCCAGAATGAGTTAAATTAATCTCCCTGTAATCGATTTTTTAATTAGTGAATAGTTAGACGCCATATGTTTTGTTTGTTGATGCAGATAGGTAAAATTTTACTCATATTTTATAAGTAAATATCTATTTATTTATAATTTACATATATATATATATATATATATATATATATATATATATATATATATATATATATAT
>JAXCGZ010017699.1:37500-45212 GCA_037179515.1 Halocaridina rubra | reverse complement strand
TCCTAATAAGTCTCCCATGTGGAACAGTGTCAAACGCTTTCTGTGTGTGACTACCTAATTGTGATTACCTAATTGTGTTTACGGGAAAGAACCCAAAGCTCGTATCTTCCCGTCTCCTGATCGGTTCCATTTTAGACTTAGTGATACTTATCGTACCTGTCCTTAAAACTATGGATTGAGATAGCATTAACTACCTCCTCGCTTAGCCAATTCCAATTATCAACTACTCTTACACTGAAAAAGTATTTCCTTACATCCTGCAAAGAAGTTTTATTACGAAGCTTCAAACTATGACCTCTAGTTCTAGAGCCAGCCATATCGAAATATCGATCCCTATCCACTCTATCATAACCATGAAGGAATTTAAAGACTGTCACCATATCCCCCCTTACTCTTCTAGCTTCGAGTGATGGCAAGTCTAATTCCCTCAGCCTCTCATCATAACCGAGATTGCGTATTTCTGGCACCAGTTTCGTGGCATGTCTTTGAACTTTTTCAAGCTTAGCTATGTGCTTTTTCAAGTGCGGATTCCAAAAGGGGGCTGCATATTCGAGTTTTGGCCTCACATAGGTTACATAAATATTTCTGAACATTTCCTTGTCCATGTGCCTGAAGGCTACCCTTACATTTGATAAGAATGCATATGCTGCCCTTACTACGCCATTTATATGTATTTCTGGAGACAAATCTGCCAGTATGTTTACTCCTAGATCTCTCTCATTTTCTGTCTCTTGAAGTTGTACTCCAGCCACCGAGTAGTCAAGCTTGGGCCTTCTTGCACTTGTACCCATTCTCATTACCTTACATTTTGAGGTATTGAATTTCATTAGCCTCTTTTCTGACCACTCATGCAGATTATTTAGATCCTCCTGAAGTTCTCTACCATTGTTCTCGTTTTTTACTTTCTTCACAATCTTTGCATCATCTGCAAACATATTCATGAATGAATTTACAGACTCTGGTAGGTCATTTACATATACAAGGAACAAAAGTGGCCCTAAAACTGAACCCTGTGGAACTCCACTACTAACTCTTCTCCATTCAGACACTGAGTGTCTTACTCTAACCCTCTGTTCCCTTCCTTCTAAGTAAGTTTTTATCCATTCCAAAACATTTCCACCTATTCTAGCCATTGAGTGCAGCTTCCTAATAAGTCTCCCATGTGGAACAGTGT
This sequence comes from Halocaridina rubra, assembly GCA_037179515.1. NCBI lineage: Eukaryota > Metazoa > Arthropoda > Malacostraca > Decapoda > Atyidae > Halocaridina > Halocaridina rubra. The sequence goes on along the minus strand of JAXCGZ010017699.1, from coordinate 44,038 downwards.
CAAGCGCTTTCTGGAAGTCTAGGAATATGCAATCTGCCCAGCCCTCTCTTTCCTGTAAGATTTGGCTTACCTCATCATAAAATTCTAATAAGTTTGTTACTGTTGATCTACCTTCTCTGAAGCCATGTTGCCTCACTGACAAAAAGTTGAAGGATTCCAAGTGAAGAGAGATATGTTTCCTTAGTAGTTTCTCCATAACTTTGCAAACTATGCTGGTCAAGGAAACCGGTCTATAGTTCAGAGCCGTATCCCTCCTTCCCTTTTTGAAGATAGGTATCACATTTGCTTGTTTCCAGCATCTTGGAATCTCCCCCGACTCCAGTGACTCCTTAAATATGATACTTAGTGCCACTGATATTGAGTTTGCGCATTTTTTAAGCACATGAGGGGATATGTCATCAGGACCTGTAGCTTTATGAACATCTAAATCCATCAGCGCTTTGCATACCTCTGTGGCTGTAAGGTTGATGTTCTCTAATACCGGCCCTTGAGCTTCTATCACTGCAATCTGAGGGGGTGGGGTATTTTCTACTGTAAATACTAACTGAAACTCCTTGTTCAATTCTTTGCAGATCTCTTCGTCCATCTCAGTGATGCTTCCATCCGCTCTCTTTAGCCTTAAAACCTGTTCTTTTACCTTCAGTTTTCCTCTGATAAAGCTGTGGAAAAGCTTGGGAATTTCTTTAGCCTTCCTGGTGATGTCCCTCTCATAATCTCTCTCTGCCTCTCTCCTTTTACTTAGGTAGTCATTTCTTGCTCTTTTGTAGGTTTGCCAGGCATTTATGTTTTTTCTCCTCCTATACCTTTTCCAGCATTTGTCTCTCCACTCCTTAGCTCTTTTACACCCATTATCGAACCATTTCTCTCTGGCATGAATTACACCTACTTTGGTGACAGGTATGCAGCAATCTACTCTCTTCCCATATTTCTCACAAAAGATGTCATACATTTCTTGTACAGATTTGTTGTAAAATAAGGTTCTCCAGTCAATAACTGCAAAAAGCTCATTCATTTTGATGTAATCTCCTTTCGGATAGTTCCTCCTCATGTCCTCAGTGCCTCTACTCTCAGGAAGAATATCTTCAATGATATACTCCATCAACAACACACAGTGGTCACTCTTTCCAATTGGTGGTTCATACTCAATATTTTCAATATCCAACACATTATCTGTGAACACTAGATCAAGTAGTGATGGCTCATCCCCACCCCTGGCTCTTGTTGGTTCCATTACATGTTGGTGTAGGAAATTCCCTTGTACGCAATGTGTGTGTGTGTGTGTGTGTGTGTGTGTGTGTGTGTGTGTGTGTGTGTGTGTGTGTGTGTGAATATGTAAGAGAGACAGAGAGAGAGAGAGAGAGAGAGAGAGAGAGAGAGAGAGAGAGAGAGAGAGAGAGAGAGAGAGAGAGAGAGAGAGAGAGAGAGAGAGAGAGAGAGAGAATGCCTTTTCTATAAGAATATTTGTACTCTCCGCATTTATATGTGCTTTAGTTTGAGTTTCCTTAGGCTTATTGCATAGGTGGATTCAATCCAAGTTGAAAATTACACGTCCTTTGCCTCCCATGTTCCCCTGTGTGTCATAAAAGTCTGCTAAGAGGGATGGTATTTTTTCCCTGAAGGTAGTAAAGGTTGTGCTCTGATTCGGCCACTGCCTCTATAAAGGTGTTCCTGCCTTTGCATATAGTAAATTTGAGACTTAATAGGCTAATATTAGATATGTTGAATCAGAGGGATTAAGGCTGGAGGACTTCCGAACGTCCTGCTGTGGGTTCGAACTCATGTTAGTCACACCCCGAATAGGGCACACTACCACTGAGCTATTGCGGCCTCTCAATATACTCGCAATTAAGAGTGAGTTAGACCAGTCTGTAGAACATGTTTATCAATGCACATGTTTGTGTGTGATTACCTAATTGATTACCTGATTTTGTTCACGGGAAAGAGCCCAAAGCTCTTATCTTCCCGTCTCCTGATCGGTTCCATTTTCTACTTAGTGATACTTATCATACCTGTCTTTAAAACTATTGACTGAGATAGAATTAACTACCTCCTTGCTTAGCGAATTCCAATTATCAACTACTCTTACACTGTGATGGTGTTACTCTTACTCTGTTTGTGTGTGTGTGTGTGTGTGTGTGCGTGTGTGGGCTAATGTGTATGTGTGTGTGCTCGTGTGTGTACGTAGCTTCACTAATCCTGCACAGGGAAATAAATCCCATATACCGATCTACAAGCCTTATAAAAGCAAATTTCCACTTCTAGAAAGAAAAATCTCTGGCAGCATAACTATATGGTATTATTCTGCAATAATAATAATAATAATAATAATAATAATAATAATAATAATAATAATAATAATAATAATAATAATAATAATAATAATAATAATAATAATAATAATGATAATAATAATAATAATAATAATAATAATAATAATAATAATAATAATAATAATAATAATAATAATAATAATAATAATAATAATAATAATAATAATAATAATAATAATAATAATAACAATAATAATAATAATAATAATAATAATAATAATAATAATAATAATAATAATAATAGTAATAATAATAATAATAATAATAAAAATAATAATAATAATAATAATAATAATAATAATAATAATAATAGTAGTAACAATAATTTTGACGATAATAGCAATAATAATAATTTTCTCGAGGTAAGTTTTCCTTACGTTACTTGGTATTTTTATTTTTATTTTTTATTTTTGTGTATTAAGCTTCTTCCTTTGTAATTTGATGAAGCTCTGTTCCTCGTGGTAAGTTTTGCTTTACGTTGCATAGTATTTCCATTGTGAATAAGGCTTTAATTTGGTAAATGATGGCAATTTTGTTCTATAAATCAACTCAATGAAAGCTTCATTTTAGTTCACAAGAGAAAGAGATGGATGATATTTATGATATGTGAATGTCCAGATGAATGTTTATGTTTCTAAGGAATTAATTAGTACTCTCTGGCAGTAGTAGTAGTAGTAGTAGTAGTAGTAGTAGTAGTAGTAGTAGTAGTAGTAGTAGTAGTAGTAGTAGTGGTAGTAGTAAGACAAGCATTTGTGTTCTATATTTTTGTACGTGATTCCTACTTTATGCAGCATTTGTAGGCTATTAATTGGATAGCCAATGAAAGTGGTATATGTATATGGGAAGTTATTACAATATTATTCGATACATAATGCGAGAGACGAGAAAGAGCTGCTTTGGGCATGTACTGAGGGGGGACGAGTGGTATGTTGGGAGAAAGATTCTGAGGATGGAGCTGCCAGGCAGGTGAGGGAAAGAAATGGGAAGGATGAGGCATATGAATGTAGTGAAGGAGGACATGAGGACGTGGCGTGGCGGAAGAGGACTTAAGGAATAGAGATATATAAAGAAGAATTACACTCTGTGGTGAACACTGACTGGAAAAATACAGAAGATATTATGATGATGGTGATATGGAGTGACTGAACCGACACGAAGATATATATATATATATATATATATATATATATATATATATATATATATATATATATATATATATATATATATATATATATATATATATATATATATAAGTAAATATCTATATATATATATATATATATATATATATATATATATATATATATATATATATATATATAAATTCATGAACACTAGACAGATAAGCATTGGAGAGACATCTTTTCCGATATGTAAAAGTGAGAGAGAGAGAGAGAGAGAGAGAGAGAGAGAGAGAGAGAGAGAGAGAGAGAGAGAGAGAGAGAGAGAGAGAGAGAGAGAGAGAGAGAGAGAGAGAGAGAGAGAGAGAGAGAGAGAGAGAGTTGTGGAGGGCCAACAAGAGAGAGAGAGAGAGAGTGAGAGTTGTGGAGGGCCAAGGTGTAAACCTTGCTTAAAAAGAGGGTAAAATGAAAAAAACGTGATTACAGCTTTCCAACCTTTACCCAAAAAATTATTTTACTCAATCCACTCTATGGATACAGGAATAATATTAAATCTAAGAATATCATAGTTACTGTATTTGCAATAATAATAATAATAATAACAATAACAATAATAATAATAATAATAATAATAATAATAATAATAATAATAATAATAATAATAATAATAATAATAATAATAATAATAATAATAACAATAATAATAATAATAATAATAATAATAGAAATAATAATAATTATAATAATAATAATAATAATAATAATAATAATAATAATAATAATAATAATAATAATAATGATAATAATAATAAAAATAATAATAATAATAATAATAATAATAATAATAATAATAATAATAATAATAATAATAATAATAATAATAATAATAATAATAAAAATAATAATAATAATAATAATAATAATAATAATAATAATAATAATAATAATAATAATAATAATAATAATAATAATAATAATCATAATAATATTGACAATAATATATTATATATCTTTAGCAATAAAACCCCAAAGCGGTATAAGTATATACAAAATATAATTGGGTACAGTAAATTGACCCCTAATCTCTCGAAAAAGTCTAGGGATTAATTTACTCTTCGCTAAATACAGTTTGTATATACTTTTTCATTAATGAGTGTTACAACGGGCAGGCAAGTAAATTGCTCTCATCAGGCCCGGGTGCCAAGAAAACATTAGGACGAAGAAAAAGAAGAAGATTAAGGACAAGACAGAAGTAAGGGAATGATGCACAATAGGAAAAGAACAGGCTGAAAGAATAGTAATTGTACTGATGACCTATACTCAGAGGAAGAAAACTTCCTCTGTCTCTTATATACACTTTCTAAGTTACCTTTCCTTGTCTGTAAAAACTGGTGTTGCATGCAATCTTTTCCTAAGAGTTCTTAGAGTATGTTCCACTCATCACTTACAATACGAAGGCAAATTAATCCGTCAACAATTAGAAAACCTCATGTATCCCGCATATGTAATCGAAAAAGCAATTAACAAAGCAAATAAAGTATTTTATAATGGGCCGGCTGAACAGTCAGTAATAAACTTTGCCAATACAATTAAAATACCCTATTTAGCAAGTATTATAATTCTTAGTTATGAATTAGGCAGAAGTAATCCTTTCATATTTCATTATCCTAAAACAATTGGTTCTTCACTTATTAACGTGTATCAAAATTAAAAAACTTTCAGAAGCAAGGATTTATAAAATTGATTGCAGATCATGAAAGAAATCTTACGTAGGTCAAACTGGTCGTTCGTTAGGCCAAAGAATATCCGAACATAAAAGAGCATTGCGATATGGTGCTGAAAGTTCTGCTTTATTTGTGCATATGCGAGATACTGGTCACCATATTAACTGGAGTGAGTCCTCGTTGCTATATAAGAGTAATTGCCATTACAGGAGAAAGATACTTGAAGCAGCCACTAAAGAAAAATCAGAAACCTTAAGTTTATCAAATGGACAGTGGAGATCTGACATTGTGGATGAAACAATATTAAAAGACCTCATTAAGAAGATTATGCCAAATGACCGTCCACCTGACTTGAGGTCTGAAGCTAATCCCATTGTGGATCCTCCTGGCAATCGTAGCTAGCCTCTCCCCACCCCCCATATACTTCTCCAGAGCTTTGTAAATTTCGAATCATTTGTACCTGAAGAGGACTTGAGTCCAGTCGTAATGTATAGGACATCTTAGCTTCTCTTTGTGTTTTATTTATGGGCCTTTTTTGCTTCATATTGTGCTGTGAAGTAACAGTTTATTTTGTTGCTTATATATATATATATATATATATATATATATATATATATATATATATATATATATATATATATATATATATATATATATATGATTTATTTATTTTTTTTTTTTTTTTTACCCCGACCGGGACTCGAACCTAGGTCTTATGATTACTAAGTCAAGGCGCTACCACTACACCACAGAAGGGGAAAAGGAACCCAACCTTATAGCTTATATCTGCTATACTTAGGAATGAACGCATTCTAACTGAATGCCACTATGTTCATATTACATATTCCCCAACCTCACTCGTGGCTTCATTTTAGCATTTAATTCAATTCCCAATCTCATTCGGGCCATGAATTTATCAAATAAGCACATTACATATGTGAAAACATGAATCATTTTTTACCCCGACCGGGACTCGAACCTAGGACTTATGATTACTAAGTCAAGGCGCTACCACTACACCACGGAAGGTTAAAAGGAACCCAACCTTATAGCTTATATCTGCTATACTTAGGAATGAACGCATTCTAACTGAATGCCACTATGTTCATATTACAGAATCCCCAACCTCACTCGTGGCTTCATTTTAGCATTTAATTTAATTCCCAATCTCATTCGGGCCATGAAATTATCAAATAAGCACATTACATATGTGAAAACATGAATCATTTTTTACCCCGACCGGGACTCGAACCTAGGACTTATGATTACTAAGTCAAGGCGCTACCACTACACCACAGAAGATTAAAAGGAACCCAACCTTATAGCTTATATCTGCTATACTTAGGAATGAACGCATTCT
>JAXCGZ010017699.1:25000-35000 GCA_037179515.1 Halocaridina rubra | reverse complement strand
ATTTGCAAATAATAATAATAATAATGATAATAATAATAATAATAATAATAATAATAAAAGCATGAATGTTTTTTACAATTATTTCATGTAAACTAAAGAATAATATAAATGACAGTACTATTCATCGTGCGTTACTTAGAAATAAAATATATATATAACGTTAAGTGAACATTTTTTTTTTCAGACTATTTGGTAACTACGATACATTTGTACTTTTGGTAGGAAGCTATAATGGATATTATCTGACTTCGCAGATTGTGTTATTGTAAAATATGTTTGACGTGTGGGTGACCTAAGCAGGTCGTTGATAGGGGGAGGCAATGGTGGTGGCCCTTTATCCCCAAGGACCCAAGAGGAGTGATCAAGTATAGTGGATCGCGGAGTTTATCTTGGCATAAGAGTCCAGAATTTTCTCCCTGTCTCTCCTCTCCGTCTATGTATCCATAATGCATTGCCCAAATACTGGATCATTTTTATCCCGTGAGGTTAGTGCTAATATCTAGACAAATATTTAATTTTTCATTGTTAAGATTGCAGTTTGCGATAAGATCTCTGGCGATGAAATGAATACTTTTTATCTAGTTAAAGTAAGAATACAGGATATGATAATAATACATTAACTACATAATGTTAAAATAAATAAATATAATATATAAAACGTCCTGCTTTAATTACCCTTAACAGTGTAAACTAATAATAATAATAATAATAATCTCTGGTTCATATACATACAATATTCATCTTAAACTCTGTACATTTGTAATGGTAGAATTGTGTTTGATTTTACTGAAATAATGCCGTCATACTTATTATCTGTGTGTTATATAAAATGCTACAAAAAACAACCAGGAATCTGGATATTTAAAAAATGTATTTATTAATTATTCTCAGCCTTTATAGCTTTTATAACTTGAGAGAATAAAGATAATAATACCGGAAAAAATAAGTAAATACACAAATACATGTACGTACAAAGTATTGGTGAATAAAAAAAAAATAAAGTAACTTAGAGACAGAGGTACGAGAATGGAGCAATAGATCGTGAGAACAATTCAATTAATTAGGTTGAACACGTGCACACACACACACACACACACACACATACAGCTTTTTATGTTTTGTTATCATGTCTTGATATAATTTTTTCATAACCTAAAATTTTAATTTAGAGTTGAGGAAAGAAATACTATCATCACTATAATATTATATTAATGAGTGAATGTGTGCTTTGACTAGGCCATCCTCCTTACACAAGGACTGCAGACATTTATGTATATATAAGAGATGATGCGGAAAGGCGCCGCGTTAACTCAGTGATAGAGCGCGCATGTCGGGAAGTGACAAGCCTGACTAATGCGGGTTCGATCCTGTCGTGGAGGGCGGGGAAGGGCATCTTGTCTTAATCCCCCAGCCCCAGCCTGTCTGTGTCCAACCCTTTTTGAATGGCTACTCATTGCTACATATGAAAAGCCCCACCCAAAAAAAAAATAATAATAATCGATGGTACGAAGTAATGAGTGTACCGTCTATAGTAATAGGTAAAGAGTTAGTGTATATATCAATACCTGCAGTAGGTTACCCTAAGATCCAAATATGATTATTACGATTTATTACATACGAAGGAATTTTGGTTCATAAAATAATAATAATATTAATATAATAATTATTATTATCATAATCAATAATGATATTATTATTATTATTATCATTATTGTTAGGGGGAGAAGAAGGGAGGGGAGTCAAATGCATTTTTATTTTAACGTTATAACTTTTCGTCTCCATATATACCATCGGGATATAATAAAAAATTCTGCTACAGGAAAAAATAACCCTAATTAGCAAAAGACACAAAATTCAACATAAAATACAATATCCAAAACCTGAACACATAAATTATGCCAGTTTGAATAGCAACAAATAGTCTATTCAATACTATGATATGCAATAAATATGTAGACATGAATGAAACATTAAAAGAAAAAGGAATGAAACAGATGAGAGATTATCAGGAGTAGGCCCTTGGGTGACTTTGTTTAATAAACATGGATTCACCTATTAATAGGTTCAAAACATTTTGGAAATTTTTTTTCCTTTATATAATACATTTTTCCTTTATATAATATGTATATTTTTTTTACCTTTTCATAATATGTATATATTTTTTACCTATTTATAATATGTATATTTTTTTACCTTTTTATAATATGTATATTTTTTTTTACCTTTTTATATGTATATCTTTTTTTACCCTTTTAGATGTATATTTTTTTTTACCTTTTCAATATGTATTTTTTTTACCTTTTTATATGTATATATATATATATTTTTTTTTTACTTTTTATAATATGTAAAATTGTTTCTCTCTTTTCATAAAAGGGAAGTTGGGAACAAGTATAGAGAACGACTCTGGGGGAAGTTGGTATCTATACCTGATCCCAAAGTTATTCTCGTGTGATACGAATAGGGAAGGGTTATGTACACGCGTGTGTGCATGTTTGGGGGGGGGGTGTATACGTGTGTCATTACATTCATACCACCTGCAAAAAATTGCAGAAAAACACATTCATACCACCTGCAAAAAATTGCAGAAAAACACATTCATACAAACACACATACGCACACCCACGCGCACACACAAACGAGAGCACATAACTTCTCCCCGTTAGTATAACACAAGAAAACTTCCAATCACGAAATACGAGAGTTCAATATCCTTTAGTAATGTAACATAAGTTTGATTCCGTTTCGTCATTTTCTCAATATTCAACAACTCTTCTTCCTTTGATGTTCCACTGCCCTAGGGTACCATCTCCCATCTATCTTCACCTCACATAAGCACTTCATACACGGGACTGGAACTACCAGTGCTGGCTTCTCTCTTAAATGTACGCTTGACCTCCAGCCATCGGGGTGCTCCGCCAAAACCTTGAGTGTCTGCCACCACCCAAGGCTCCGACGACGCATTCTCGACGAACTCATATCCTGAAGTGACGACAACGCCACCTGAGGCTTTGAATTGGACGAGATTCCGACGGATGAAAATCTCACATATATATATATATATAGTTTATTGACAAAATATTACAAGAGTATTACAAAAAATATATTAATTTTTTCTTTTTGCACAAAATAGCATAAGTAATAGAAACAATATTTTGTCCATCAAAAAATCTTAGCCTAAAGAACAATACAAATATTCTCACAAACTTACCAACAAAATTAAATAATCATATTTATCTTAATGCCTAATTCTGAAATACAGTTAGAAGAATAGAATACATCCTAATATTACAAATTAACCTATACATACAAAAAATCAATGCTTTCCTCATTACAAGGTTGAATCTCTTCCTTATCTGTACAACTTTAGTACTTCATAAATATACTGACATATAGTTTATTGACAAAATATTACAAAAGTATTACAAAAATATATTAAATTTTTTCTTTTTGCACAAAATAGCATAAGTAATAGAAACAATATTTTGTCCATCACAAAAAATCTTAGCCTAAAGAATAATACACATATTATCACAAACTTACCAACAAAAGTAAATAATCATATTTATCTTAATGCCTAATTCTGAAATACAGTTAGAAGAATAGAATACATCCAAATATTACAAATTAACCTATACATACAAAAATCAATGCTTTCCTCATTACAAGGTTGAATCTCTTCCTTATCTGTACAACTTTAATACTTCATAAATATATTGACACAACTCGGTAATATGAAGCTCTTCATTCAAAAGTGATTGGACACTCAGATAGTTTAACATATTATATTTTTGTCTCACTGGTTGGGAGAAAGGACACTCAATTAGCACATGTTCTTCACTCTGAACTGCCATTTGATCACAAGCACATACTCTCATTTCTCTTGGTGTTCTGCTCCACCTTCCAGTCTCTACACGCAACTCATGAGACATTACTCTTAACCTTGTGAATGCCATTCGCAAATAATCTGGTACAAACTCTTTGCTACTATACACTTTATGTACTGTCAACTGACTATTTAAAATTTGTCTGTATGTAAGATATTTTGTGGCACCTTCGGGTTTATTCAGTATTACAGATTTTATTCCACTTAGAGCAGAAGCTTCCACGTTATTTGCAATATATGAATTTAAGAATTGATAACCAGGTGTATTTTCCCGTCTGCAGATGTCAAATACCACATAGAAAGGTTCTTCATTGTTAACCTGTTGCATTTTTTTGGTTAAAAATCCCCTTCTTCTTTCATTAACTTCATGTACTAAAGTTTCCAAACCACTTTCTATTAAACATAAGGATATTGGAGTGTTGTTTCTCACTCCCAATAAACACTTTACTGCCCTGTTATAAAGTTTTTCCATGCAAGCTAAATTACTTGTGAACCAACTCTCAGAGCCATACAAAAGTGAAGAACTCAAAGCAGCTTTAAAAACTTTAACCTTATATGCATAGGGCATACTCATGTTATTTATACAGAATATACTAAACTTATTGACTGTTGCCGTACCATCGATTTCATGCTGTTTAAGTACTGAGTGCATATTTGCATCATCAGTAAACCATGCACCTAAGTATAGATACTTTTTACAATAATCTATTTTTATGTTGTTTATCACTATTGATGCTTTATCTCTGTCTTTTCCATTAACAACAAAATACTTTGTCTTCTTTTCATTAATCACCATACCATAAGCATTACAATAATCTAATAGAGCCTCAAGTTTTGATATGCACTTTTCACGAGATGTACTTACAATCACCGTGTCATCCATCATTAAAAGAGTATGTAAAGTTCCCAAAAAACCATCAATTCTCACTTTTTCTTTAATCATTCTCACCATTTTATCCATATAAATGACAAACAAAATGCAGCTCGTAGGAGCTCCTTGGCGTATACCTATAGATGTTGTTATTATAGCAGATTTTAACACACTTTTTGTACATGAATAAATATTTTGGATAGCTGACAACATAACCCTTCCACATCCCACCGACTTGAGACACTCTATTAAATCATATTTTGGTACCCTGTCGTACGCCTTACTAAAATCCACAAAAACGATATACAATTTTTGCTTCTTGCAAGCAGCATAATCCATCAGTAACCTTAAAGCCAAAATCTGCTCTATACACCCTCTACCCTTCTGAGCTCCGGCCTGACACTTATCTATATTAAACCATAAACTTAACCGTCTCATCAAAAGCATATCATAGATTTTTGCCAAGGTGTTCATTATACTTATGCCCCGATAGTTTCCGCAATCTCTTCTATCCCCAGATTTAAATAAAGTGATCAGTTTATTGTGGCACCAAGCAAATGGATAAAGGACATTTAAGAAAAGGAAATTAAAAATTGTGAGGAAAAAGGATAACCATGTCTGTGGTAGCATCGTAAATAAACCAGGACACATTCCAATATAACTCTTATCTTTTTTTATACTTTGCACTGCCATGTCTAACTCTTGAGCAGTAAAGGGATCATCCAATATGGGAATATTAGGTGAGTCTGACACATCAATGATTTGATTAGGATTAACTGTCGGAGGATTAAACAAATTTTCGAAATGCAATTTGAAATTGACATCTTCAGGTTGCACATCATTGGGTTCCACCACATTGCCATTCCAGTTAATAGATTTCCATATAATTTTTGGATCATTTTTCTCAAATATTCTCCTCCATCGAGGGTGGTCTTGATCCCATCCATTAAACTCTAACTCCCCAGATTGAAAAACTCTGCAGTCTCTTGCTACATTATTGATAATCTTATTACCTGTCTCTAAAATATTAAAAATGTTCTCATTATCAATTTCAAATAATTCTGGGGGCTGAGTTTCATTCATGACTAATTTGAATCTATCCAAGTCTACATTCTTATGGGAAGGACCCCGGATTGTGTAACTGTTTTCAATATATTGAACATTATAGCAAGAACTACCTAAATTTAAAGCCCTCTCCATCAGCAAGGATGGCACTGTTTCCTGAATATCATTAAGATCAAGTTGAACCATTAGTGGGGCGTGGTCAGATCCTACAATATTCTGGTTCATTTCAACAGATTTTACATATTTCAGTGTATTTTCTTTTAAGACACATACATCAATCTCAGATATCCAATTTGATCCTCTTTTAAAGGATAAACCTCCTTCTAACTTTTTACCCTTATATACAAGGTGATTACCTATCACCATTGTGCTGCCACGGCAAAGGTTCAGCAATTGTCTCCCATTTTCATTCACACTTGTATCTATTACCCCTTCATATTTGTATGATTTGAAACTTTCATCATAAAGAATAGGTATACCTACACGCGAATTCAAATCACCCATTAGTACAACCTTACTGTGTTCATTCACAACTGCGCTTAGGTTACCAAAACAAGCTGGCTGAAAATAAGGAGAGTCATTCGGTGGTATATATACCCCACCAAATGCAAAGCCTGGAAAACATGACAATTCTAGCAAAATTTGACCTTCAACATTTACATTTACATTTTTGATATATTTTGAAAGCGAGCATTTTACAAGCATTGCAACGCCTCCCCTATTACCACAGTACTTAGAGGGGTTATGATAAGTGTAAAATCCTGGTACACTAATACGAGCAATAGTTTTTATTTCCAAAAGCCACACGATATGAAACCCGAGAATAAATGATAAAATATCAGAATTGTTCAATTTGTCCTTGACACCTGCAATATTCCAACAACACATATTGAGCTCACTGGTAAATACGCTATTTTGTGCACATCTTAAAAATACGAAGGAGCATACCTGTCAATAATTTCACCATCACGTAATAATATACGACGCTGATTGTCGTAATGGATATTAACACCTTGATTTTCTGGTCTCTCCTTTTCTTCTTTCTCCCTCTTCCGTAGTCGAGCAAGCTCTCTTCTTACAGCAGGATGTACATCTTTTTTCATATATATAGATGAAAAGGGAGCCTGTTTATTCTTCAGCTTTTTTGCATTATCCAAAATGGATTTTCTCCTCTTCTGGTCATCTACAACTAAAAGCATTGGCCTCTTTTTTCTATCATTTTCTCGGCCAAGTCTTCTTATTTCCCACTCGGAGGTATCACACTGGTCATCATAGCCTACTGCTTCAAGAATATTTTTCACCTTTGCTTGATCACTGTCTCCTAATTCGTCGTCTTCCTCTGGGACTCCAGTAATAATAATCTTTTTCTGTCTGTCTCTGGCATCCAAAGATTCCATAAACATCTGTTGTTGATTTATTATGGAAAAAGCTTGATCTAATTTTGACGATAATTCAGTAACTTTATCCTTGACAGATTTAATCTCTTCTATATCCTTCTTCAAATTCCTTATTTCTTGCAACAATGTTGCATTTGAAGGTTCATCTTTATATTCACCTAATGCAGTTGCTAGTGCCTCTTTTAACTGTGTATTTGTAAGTTTATTTATCTGTGTTTGTGACAAGCCTTTTATAGTCTCAATACTATCGTAGGTAGGCATTTTTTATAAGAGTTTGCCCTGCTAAATCAAAGAAAAACGTTCAATAAACAGTAAACAAAACGGTTACCATGGTAACTGGCGCCAAAAATTTCCGTGGGGGCCTGGTAGATTGTTTTCTTTTCTTAAATATGCCCTACCAATATTTATATCACTTTTTTTTTCATTGTCACACCGATCACAGTTATCTCACTGATATGTTAGAGGAATATTTCACTTTATAACCTTCAAAAAAACAGGTAGAAGTTAGGCATTTATCGCGTAACTTCTGGGATTCCTCCGTTGAATTTTCATTTGCTTTCGCCGAATAACTGGGTTGATGGGAACCAGTTTTTTAACTATGGCTGCTTTTCCTTTGACTGGATTTTCATTTTTGTTTTCTTTTCCTTCGTTTGCTTCTCTTTCTGTCTGTTCAATTTCTACATTTTCTTCACTTTTTCCCTGCTTTGCACCATCGTCATTTTCATTACCTTTGGCTGATCCAGTCTCGCTTCCATTTCCTTCTACACCTTTCCTCTGACACATCTGGACTTGCTCCAGAATTTTATCTTTTTGTTTTTTTGTCTTTCGCTTTAGTTTCTCTAGAGCGATCTTCATTTTTAGGGCCTCTTTCGGTGGATCAGGTTTGACCTGGTCAGCTTCATCGTAGCATCCGCATAGGAGCTGCTCTTCAATCTCTTTCTCGTCTTCTACGATGGGCTCAACCAAGTCCTTTTCTCCGCATTCTTCATCTTCGTAAGGAGGAATGTAATCAATGGGATACACATTATAATCCTCGGGAAGATCGTGCCTAAATGCTTTGTTCCTTCTTTTCATGGCGAGCTTGCCCAGAAGCGCCACCAAACAGATGGAAGATAAAGTAAAGGTTGTCGTTTGACTTACTCTCTTTTCACTCCATTCCTTCAGGACTTCGGTCATGGTCTCGGATCGAACAGTGACTTTTTCATAGTTTTGTGAGAGTTTGCTCGCCACACGGTCTCCGAAGTCTACCATCTTCTTCACTGGAGGATGGTCTTCAACCAGAGCCAGGAGACTTCCTCGCTGAACTTCTGGTTCTTCGTACTTGTGGAGCCATGCCAGATTCATCTTCTCCAGGAAGACATGAGCTTGTCTTCGGACGAAATGCTGGTTTCGGAAGTCTTCAAGTCTTAGCAAATCTTCTTCAAATTGAATCCGTTGAGTAGAAACTTGTTTGTAGAATAGTCCAAAAGGGACCAAGAAAGTTGCTACAAGAGCCAAGAGAACGAGTACAATTACATTAAATGCCATCGTAATAATTCTCTGTCATTTTTAACAGCGAAAGCGCACTTGATGTTATCCAGGTTGCTGCCGGATCACGTGATCTCAGTGAGATCATGTGATCCGGCAGCAACCTGGATGGTCTACTTTGAATTTTAAAGTAGACCATACCCATCACGTCGAACTGTTCCAAGATGGCTTTTTCTAATAGAATTTTTACATATATATATATATATATATATATATATATATATATATATATATATATATATATATATATATATATATATATATATATATATATATATATATATATTAGCATACTATATATAGGGGTTCCTTGGAATATAAAAAATTATTACAAGGGTTCCTCCATGGTGTATAGGTTGGGAATCACTGCCCTAACCTATCCTATTGCTAAAGTGTTCGAAACTTTGCTCATTTTCACTTCTTGAGACGTCTTGAATTTAACTCGCGTATCTCCGATCACCAGTACGGCTTCCGCAAGGCAAGAGCCACTGGTGACCTCCTGTCCTATCTTACTCATGTATGGTCATCTTCTCTGAGGAACTATGGGGAATCCAATGTCGTCGCCCTTGATATCGCAAAAGCTTTTGACAAAGTCGGGTAAAAGGCTCCTGCTCATGGCTTTACCCCTTTTCTCTGTTCTCTAATTTCCAGTTTTCTTTCTGTCTTGGAATGCAAGAGAGGATGGAAAAAAGAAAACAAGTTGAAAGTATTGGCAATGAGGTATTTTAGAAGTATGATTGGTGCATCTAGTATATATAGAGTGAGAACTGAGGAGATCAGGCAGAGAACGGGTGTTGAAAGAAGGTTGTCGGTTAGGTTAGATCAGAGAATGTTGAGTTTGTTTGGACACATGGAAAGGATGAGGGATGAAAAAATATCAAAGAGAGTGTGGAGTGCACAAGTGTTCGGAGTTAGGCCTAGAGGAAGACCTAGGATGAGATGGCTTGAAAAGGGCATTGGCTACATATAGAATGTCAGTGAAGTAAGGAATCGAGCGTGCAAGAGCTAGGAATGAGTGGAGGAAGATTGTGTAAAGGTGACACTGTCCAAAGGATTTTTCGCACCTGCTAGCTCATTGAACTGTGATGGAAGGGTGTAAGAGATCTGCCATGTGATGAAGTAGTGGGGGTAAACCGGCTGCGGCTGTTGGGCATCTCCGTTGAATATCCTTGCCCACCTACCAAGTAGTTGACTAAGCATGGTAGTAGAGGGAATTGTGGCGACCCTTTATCCTCATAGAGCTAAGAGAAGTAG
>JAXCGZ010017699.1:10000-15000 GCA_037179515.1 Halocaridina rubra | reverse complement strand
GTATCTTCCCGTCTCCTGATCGGTTCCATTTTAGACTTAGTGATACTTATCATACCTGTCCTTAAAACTATGGATGGAGATAGCATTAACAACCTCCTCGCTTAGCCAATTCCAATTATCAACTACTCTAACACTGAAAAAGTATTTCCTTACATCCTGCAAAGAAGTTTTCTTACGAAGCTTCAAACTATGACCTCTAGTTCTAGAGCCAGCCATATCAAAATATCGATCCCTATCCACTCTATCATAACCATGAAGGAATTTAAAGACTGTCACCATATACCCCCTCAATCTTCTGGCTTCGAGTGATGTTAAGTCTAAGTCCCTCAACCTCTTATCATAAGTGAGACTGCGTATTTCTGGCATCAGTTTCGTGACATGTCTTTGAACTTTTTCCAGCTTAGCTATGTGCTTTTTCAAGTGCGGATTCCAAAAGGGGGCTGCATATTCAAATTTTGGCCTCACATAGGTTACATAAATATTTCTGAACATTTCCTTGCCCATGTGCCTGAAGGTTACCCTTACATTTGATAAGAATGCATATGCTGCCCTTATTATGCCATTTATATGTATTTCTGGAGACAAATCTGCCAGTATGTTTATTCCTAGATCTCCCTCTCCCTAATTCTCTGTCTCTTGAAGTTGTACTCCAGCCACCGAATAGTCAAGCTTGGGCCTTCCTGCACTTGTACCCATTCTCATTACCATACATTTAGAAGTATTGAATTTCATTAGCCACTTTTCTGACCACTAATGCAGACTATTTAGATCTTCCTGAAGTTCTCTAATATTGTTCTCGTTTCTTACTTTCTTCACAATCTTCACATCATCTGCAAACATATTCATGAATGAATTTACAAACAATGGTAGGTGATTTACATATACAAGGAACAAAAGTGGCCCTAAAACTGAACCATGTGGAACTCCGCTCCTAACTATTCTCCATTCAGACACTGAGTGTCTTTCGCTTGTGTCCAGCATCTTGGAATCTCCCCTGACTCTAGTGACTTTTTAAATATACTTAATGCCACTGATATTGAGTTTGCGCATTTTTTAAGTACATGAAGGGATATATCATCAGGACCTGTAGCTTTATGGACATCTAACTCCATCAGCGCTTTGCATACCTCTGCGGCTGAAAGGATGATGTTCTCTAATACCGGCCCATGAGCTTCTATCTTTACAATCTGAGGGGGTGGGGTATTTTCTACTGCAAATACTGACTGAAGCTCTTTGTTCAATTCTTTGCAAATCTCTTCATTCGTCTCAGTAATGCTTCCACCAGCTCTCTTAAGCCTTAAAACGTGTTCTAATACCTTCAGTTTTCCTCTGATAAAGCTGTGGAAAAGACTGGGATTTTCTTTAGCCTTCCTGGTGGTTTTTCTTTCATAGTCTCTCTCTGCCTCTCTTCTTTTACTTAGGTAATCATTTCTTGCTCTTTTATAGGTTTTCCAGGCATTTATGCTTTTTCTCCTCCTATACCTTGTGTGTGTGTGTGTGTGTGTGTGTGTGTGTGTGTGTGTGTGTGTGTGTGTGTGTGTGTGTGTGTGTGTGTGTGTGTGTGATTACCTATTTGTGATTACCTAATTGTGTGTATGTGTGTGTCAGATATATATATATATATATATATATATATATATATATATATATATATATATATATATATATATATATATATATATATATATATATATATATATATTATATATATATATATATATGTATATATATATATATATATATATATATATATATATATATATTTATTTATTTATTTATTTATGAGTGTGACACTGGGACAGGCAAAATCTGCCCTCATCATTAGAGGCCCGGGCACGAGAAAATACTACGACGAAAGAAAAGAAAAAGGTTAAGGACAAGGCAGATATGAGGTAATGTCACACAAAGGAAAGCGACAGACAGAAAAAAACAGTCAAAGTATAGAGGACCCAGAGATATGGAGGACTAGGTCCTGAGATGACGATATATCTGCTTTTTGAAGGATGATATGTCATAAAATTAGGAAAGACAGAGGGAGGAAGAGAGTTCCAGAGTGTGAAAGTAGATGGGCAGAAGCAGTCGCTGCACCGACCAATACGCGGCTACAAATCTCCACACAGTATCTGTGAGACGAGGCCACTTGGCGAGTGTTACACTGCCTCGACAGTGGGGGAGGGATGCAACTCGCCAACTCATCAGAGCAGCGATGGAAGTAGTAGTGACAGAAAAGAGAAAGGGAAGATGCCTTACGGAGAAGAGAGAGAGAATCCAGATTAGAAATAAGATAAGGATTATTAATGAGTCTGACTGCCTTAGATGCAATCCTATCAAGAAGATAAGTATAAGAAGAAGCACCCTAGATGTGTGAGCAGTATTCAAACAGGGACGGATAAGATCTTTATAAATTTTAAGTAACTGTAAAGAGGAAAAGTAATGACGAAAACGAAACAAAACCCCCAATTTTTTGGATGAAGATTTAGAAATTTGGAATATGTGATTCCTCCAAGACAAGTTAGAGGCTATAAGGATTCCTAATATGTTGATAGAATTAAGAGGGTAAATTTCGTTAGTTTCGAAGATAATAAGGTTATCATTAGGAGAAGAATATAAAGAGGTAGCCAGAAATTGTGTCTTGGAGGCATTGAATTTAACTCAATTTTAAGTGCTCTACTCAGATACTCTCTGCAAATCGGAGTTGAGAGTAGAAGAAAGAGTGATACAAGACTGATTACGAGTAGCAGATGAAGGTTGAGAGGAAAAGGCAGAGGAATAGTGGCGGGTAGAATCATTAGCAAAGGCATGAAGAAGAGAGGAAGATGAGGATTGTAGAAGATCATTGATGAAGAGAAGGAAGAGAGTAGGTAAAAGAACATTGCCCTGTGGAACACCACTGGTAACAGAGAAAGAGCTAGATGTCACACCATCAACAACTGCAGATATAAAACGGTCAGTAAGAAAACTGGAAATCAGAGAACAGAAAGAAGTGGTAAAGCCATAGGCAAGGAGTTTGGCCAACAGTGCCTTGTGCCAAACTCTGTCAAAAGCCTTAGAGATATCAAGGGCGACGACAAAGGATTCCCCAAAGTTCCTCAGAGAAGATGATCATACATGAGTAAGATAGGACAGAATATCACCAGTGGATCTTACCTTGCAGAAGCCGTAATGGTGATCGGAGATAAGTGAGTTAGATTCAAGGTGTTTCAAGAAGTGAGCATTGAGCATAGTTTTGAAACATTAGCAATAGAGGAGGATAGGGCAATAGATCGGTAGTTTGAAGGAATTGAGCGGTCACCCTCTTAGGAACAGGTTGAACTAGAGCATGCTTCTAAGATGAAGGATAGATACTGGTTGAAAGAATGAGACGAAAAAGACGGTAAAGCACGGAAGCCAGTTAATTTGCAAATTCCTTAAGGAACCTTGCAGGGATACCATCGGGACAAGATGCCTTGCTTGTCTTTAATTAGCGAACCTTATGAACTTTGCGTGAAGAAAGGATAAGGGAGGGCATAGAGTTAGAGAGGGGTAAAGATTGAGGAACAATTGTGCTGAAATCGTTTATAAAAGAGTTGGCAGGAAAATGAGAGCCTAAAAGAGTGGCTTTGTTAGTGGGAGAGCAAACTATAGAACCATCAGAACGAATGAGAGAGGGAAAGCATGAGTTACAAAAGTTATTGGGGAAGTTTTTGGCTAAGGACCAGAGGCATTTGTCATAGGAAAAAGAGTTAAGGTCATCCACTTTCCTTCTTATAAAGTAAGCCTTAGACCTTCGAATCTGAGCAGTAGAGTGATTCCTAGCTACATCAAAAGCAGAGTGAGTCAAATCGGAAGGAGAGGCTTGGTAAGATCGGTGTGTCCGATTCCTTGCCTGGATAGCCATGGAGCAGGCATGGACAAACCAATGTTTAGGGGTAGAGAAAGTTTTTGTAGAAGAAGGGATGTACGCCTCAATCCCCGCAGTCATGATCTCAGCTACTTTTAGAGCTACCTGATCAGGGTTGCGGGGCCGAAAGCAGTAGTCATCCCAAGGGAAGTCAAAGAGGATGTTACGTAAATTATCATGTTGGGTACGCTCAAAGTGCCAAAGGCAGAACTGAGTAGGAGGGATTGGTTAAGGGGGAGCGAAAATGGAAGAGATTAAGATCATAAAGTGGTCAGATTTACCAAGAGGTGAAAGCACAGAATAAGAGTAATTTGAAGGGTTAAAAGTAAGAAATATATATATATATATATATATATATATATATATATATATATATATATATATATATATATATATATATATATATATATATATATATATATATATATATATATATATATATATATATATATATAGATAGATAGATAGATAGATAGATAGATAGATAGATAGATAGACAGAGAAAGAGAGAGAGAGCAAACTTGCTAAGGAAACGTACTAAACAATCCATACTAGTTCAGTTCCTAACTAACCAAATACTCAAGAAAGAAGCCAACCGCCTATAAGATGTAATACAGTTAATTATGTATCTAATTAACTAAACAAGCAACCAGTCATTCAGCCTACCTACTTATTATTCAATTTTATTTTTTATCTAAGGCCACCGTGGCAGGGTGGTAGCACACGTGACTTTGATTCGTCAGGTCGCCGGATCGAGACCCTTCACTGTCTGAAGTTAGAAAGAACATTTACTCAGGGTAACTGTCAAACACTTCCAACACCAAAGTGTTTCGAAAAGGAGGCATTGGCCTAGCTCTTACTAAAATAACGGGGTTTCGTGACATAAGACCAGACCATCATCAGAGATGTATATCCCTTTTAATTCCGTGAACTTTAATTGTTCTCAACTACTTCTTATATATAAAATGAAAACACTCAAGTATAATTCATACCCAAGCATGTATTTATTTATATATGCATGCATGTATGCATGCATGCATGTATGACTGTATAATTTTATGTATGTATGCAAGCATGTATGAATTATTTTATTTGTATGCAAGAATAACTTTCAAACCAT
>JAXCGZ010017699.1:0-7500 GCA_037179515.1 Halocaridina rubra | reverse complement strand
GGCTGCATATTCGAGTTTTGGCCTCACATAGCTTACATAAATATTTCTGAACATTTCCTTGTCCATGTGCCTGAAGGCTACCCTTACATTTGATAAGAATGCATGTGTGTGATTACCTAATTGTGTTTACGGGAAAGAGCCCAAAGCTCGTATCTTCCCGTCTCCTGATCGGTTCCATTTTAGACTTAGTGATACTTATCGTACCTGTCCTTAAAACTATGGATTGAGATAGCATTAACTACCTCCTCGCTTAGCCAATTCCAATTATCAACTACTCTTACACTGAAAAAGTATTTCCTTACATCCTGCAAAGAAGTTTTCTTACGAAGCTTCAAACTATGACCTCTAGTTCTAGAGCCAGCCATATCGAAATATCGATCCCTATCCACTCTATCATAACCATGAAGGAATTTAAAGACTGTCACCATATCCCCCCTTACTCTTCTAGCTTCGAGTGA
This sequence comes from Halocaridina rubra, assembly GCA_037179515.1. Taxonomy (NCBI): domain Eukaryota; kingdom Metazoa; phylum Arthropoda; class Malacostraca; order Decapoda; family Atyidae; genus Halocaridina; species Halocaridina rubra. Next base: position 7,042 of record JAXCGZ010017699.1, on the reverse strand, counting down.
TGGCAAGTCTAATTCCCTCAGCCTCTCATCATAACCGAGATTGCGTATTTCTGGCACCAGTTTCGTGGCATGTCTTTGAACTTTTTCAAGCTTAGCTATGTGCTTTTTCAAGTGCGGATTCCAAAAGGGGGCTGCATATTCGAGTTTTGGCCTCACATAGGTTACATAAATATTTCTGAACATTTCCTTGTCCATGTGCCTGAAGGCTACCCTTACATTTGATAAGAATGCATATGCTGCCCTTACTACGCCATTTATATGTATTTCTGGAGACAAATCTGCCAGTATGTTTACTCCTAGATCTCTCTCATTTTCTGTCTCTTGAAGTTGTACTCCAGCCACCGAGTAGTCAAGCTTGGGCCTTCTTGCACTTGTACCCATTCTCATTACCTTACATTTTGAGGTATTGAATTTCATTAGCCACTTTTCTGACCACTCATGCAGATTATTTAGATCCTCCTGAAGTTCTCTACCATTGTTCTCGTTTTTTACTTTCTTCACAATCTTTGCATCATCTGCAAACATATTCATGAATGAATTTACAGACTCTGGTAGGTCATTTACATATACAAGGAACAAAAGTGGCCCTAAAACTGAACCCTGTGGAACTCCACTACTAACTCTTCTCCATTCAGACACTGAGTGTCTTACTCTAACCCTCTGTTCCCTTCCTTCTAAGTAAGTTTTTATCCATTCCAAGACATTTCCACCTATTCTAGCCATTGATTGCAGCTTCCTAATAAGTCTCCCATGTGGAACAGTGTCAAACGCTTTCTGGAAGTCTAGGAATATGCAATCTGCCCAGCCCTCTCTTTCCTGTAAGATTTGGCTTACCTCATCATAAAATTCTAATAAGTTTGTTACTGTTGATCTTCCTTCTCTGAAGCCATGTTGCCTCACTGACAAAAAGTTGAAGGATTCCAAGTGAAGAGAGATATGTTTCCTTAGTAGTTTCTCCATAACTTTGCAAACTATGCTGGTCAAGGAAACTGGTCTATAGTTCAGAGCCGTATCCCTCCTTCCCTTTTTGAAGATAGGTATCACATTTGCTTGTTTCCAGCATCTTGGAATCTCCCCCGACTCCAGTGACTCCTTAAATATGATACTTAGTGCCACTGATATTGTGTTTGCGCATTTTTTAAGCACATGAGGGGATATGTCATCAGGACCTGTAGCTTTATGAACATCTAAATCCATCAGCGCTTTGCATACCTCTGTGGCTGTAAGGTTGATGTTCTCTAATACCGGCCCTTGAGCTTCTATCACTGCAATCTGAGGGGGTGGGGTATTTTCTACTGTAAATACTGACTGAAACTCCTTGTTCAATTCTTTGCAGATCTCTTCGTCCGTCTCAGTGATGCTTCCATCCGCTCTCTTTAGCCTTAAAACCTGTTCTTTTACCTTCAGTTTTCCTCTGATAAAGCTGTGGAAAAGCTTGGGATTTTCTTTAGCCTTCCTGGTGATGTCCCTCTCATAATCTCTCTCTGCCTCTCTCCTTTTACTTAGGTAGTCATTTCTTGCTCTTTTGTAGGTTTGCCAGGCATTTATGTTTTTTCTCCTCCTATACCTTTTCCAGCATTTGTCTCTCCACTCCTTAGCTCTTTTACACCCATTATCGAACCATTTCTCTCTGGCATGAATTACACCTACTTTGGTGACAGGTATGCAGCAATCTACTATCTTCCCATATTTCTCACAAAAGATGTCATACATTTCTTGTACAGATTTGTTGTAAAATAAGGTTCTCCAGTCAATAACTGCAAAAAAGCTCATTCATTTTGATGTAATCTCCTTTCGGATAGTTCCTCCTCATGTCCTCAGTGCCTCTACTCTCAGGAAGAATGTCTTCAATGATATACTCCATCAACAACACACAGTGGTCACTCTTTCCAATTGGTGGTTCATACTCAATATTTTCAATATCCAACACATTATCTGTGAACACTAGATCAAGTAGTGATGGCTCATCCCCACCCCTGGCTCTTGTTGGTTCCATTACATGTTGGTGTAGGAAATTCCCTTGTACGCAATCTAGGAATCTTGCCCCAAATGAGTCCTCACCACTGTGTGGGTCAAGATTTATCCAATCTATCTCTTTATGATTAAAGTCTCCCATAATCAAAATCCTACATTTTTTCTCCCGTGCCATGTTAACAACTGAGTTTATGACTTCAATAGTACCTATATGACTTTCCTCATAAATTTCAAGCCTATTTTGGTTCCTTGGTGGGTTGTATACAACAGTTATTATAATGCTCTCTGACCCAGTATTTATGCGAGCAACAAGAAATTCCCTGAACTCACTTTCTATAGCCAAGTTTATTTCTTCAACTTGAATCCTCTCACTTATGAGCAGTGCTATCCCTCCACCAGTCCTCTCAGATCTTTCAACCCTTAGTATTCTGAAGCCCTTAGGAAAAACTGTGACACTGTTTATGTCCTCACTCAACTTAGTCTCTGTAATTGCTACTATATCTGCCTTACTGTTGTGAATCCTATCTTTTAATTCTACTGCCTTACCAGCTAATCCATCAGCATTTGTGTATAACAATCTTAATGAGGCCCCATCCCCTGATCTTCTGTCATTATCTTCTTTATCTCCCCTTTGTCTGGAAGTATTCTGTAACGAAAATTTTTCTTCTCTTCTTCATTTCTTTCATCATTTAACCTTCTTGCCTCTTGCAACAAGTTTTTGATCTTTCCCATCTCTTCCTGTGTTCTGTACCGTCTAATGAACACTTCTTTGCATTCTTGAAGGTCTTTTAGACTTTTTTTTCTCAACAATATTTCCCTACATGTTTCCCCTCTCTCAAAGGTTACTTTTTTTGGTCTCGGCTTTCCTTCCCTCGAATATTTACCTAGTTGGTGTATGTTTACAATATCCTCAGGACCACATACTACTGCAAGCTTTCTTATCAGGTCTACAACGCTAGCTTTATTTTCTTCAAGTCTCCCCTGCCATGTTGGCTCCTGGGATTCACTTATGCCTGAGATTACCACTGTCTTCTCCTTATCAAGTGCCTGTCTGATGAGTGGGTTTGCCCTTTCCATCACAACGTCTTTCATTTTTTCGATTACTGTCTCTTTATAGTCAACTGTTTGTATGTTTTCCAGTGCCACCACCTTTACAGCCTCTTTTACTGCCACATCCCCCTTTAGTGCATCAGCAAAGGACGTTTTCATGGCATCATTTTCCATATTCAGCTCCTGGAACTCTTTTCTGAACTGTTCAATGTTTTCCTTAATCTGAACATTCCAAGCAGCAATCTCGTCTCTCTCAGAAGAGAGCAGTGAATTAACATCTAATTCCTTTAGGTTGTCATTCAGCTGTTTGTTTTTATCTTCTTGTTTAGAAATTCTAGATTCTAGTTGACTCTTTTCCCCTTCCAGCTTCTTTATTCTTTTTTGTAGTTCCTTTCTCTCCTGCCCTTGTGCTTTATTTGCTTCCTCCAAAGATCTTATTTGTTCTCTGAGTGTTTCATTCTCTTTCATTTCTCCATCCATATTCCGAATTTTATCATCAAGGCTTATAACCATTTCCTCTAACTTCTTGATTCTCTGTTTAAGTCCCCTGATGACTACCCCTTTTCCCGACCCATGGGTGGGAGAGGTTTGGGACAGAGATGGCTTCATTTTTATGTTCTCCCTCTAACAGAATATAGAAAGAAGACGAGAAAGAGGAAAAAAAAGAAAAGAGAAAAACTTCTAATTTAGCTTCACACAGAATTTTTATATCTCCATATAAGTGCTATTTAGTGACTCAGTTTGTCTCCTTTCTGGTAACACACATCTTAACTTAAAAACTTGACCATGGTAATTTAAGTATAAAAAGAAAAAGAAAAACAAAAGTCAAACCTGAAGGAAAATTCGAATTTGTGTTTGAGGTGGCACCCACCTGTTTCTGTTATATATTCTTCCTAACTGATGAACTGACTTGCTAACCAAGATATGTTATCACGGGATGAGACTTTACATTTAACTCAATATATATACAAAATAACAAAATAGTAAAAGAGAAAGCTAAAAGAAAAGCAAAAAAAATGAAGAAAATAAGACTGCTGTACTACTTGGCAACTTAACTCAGTACTGTTGACAGGTGAGTATTTGGTAATTTTTTTTTCTTTTATTATTCAATTTTTTCGTGTATCAAACTAACTAACTAGTTAATATAAATGGGAAGGATACTGATTTTAACAATATATAGAACCACAGGATCAGGTAAACGGCTTAAGAGCTTTCCCCAGTTTACACAAAAAATTAGGTAATGTGATGTGATGGCTCCACCTCTGGCAACTCTTCTAGATTTCCCTCAAGGCAGAACTGGACGGCAGCTTCTCTCTCTCTCCTCACGAAAAAGTTCTCAATTTCTTTTCCTTTAATACGAACAGTCTCGTCTTACAACAAATATAAGTTCTTGTACTCACAATACTCTGCAGGATTTCGGATTTATGGAAATTATGGTAAAGTTTTCCACTAAGCACTTAGTTACTCGAAACAGTTAAAAATTTAAGAGGAGCAATTTCGTGTGTCACTGAACGTGTGTGATTACCTAATTGTGATTACCTAATTGTGTTTACGGGAAAGTGCCCAAAGCTCGTATCTTCCCGTCTCCTGATCGGTTCCATTTTTAGACTTAGTGATACTTATCATACCTGTCCTTAAAACTATGGATTGAGATAGCATTAACTACCTCCTCGCTTAGCGAATTCCAATTATCAACTACTCTTACACTGAAAAAGTATTTCCTTACATCCTGCAAACAAGTTTTCTTACGAAGCTTCAAACTATGACCTCTAGTTCTAGAGCCAGCCATATCGAAATATCGATCCCTATCCACTCTATCATAACCATGAAGGAATTTAAAGACTGTCACCATATCCCCCCTTACTCTTCTAGCTTCGAGTGATGGCAAGTCTAATTCCCTCAGCCTCTCATCATAACCGAGATTGCGTATTTCTGGCACCAGTTTCGTGGCATGTCTTTGAACTTTTTCAAGCTTAGCTATGTGCTTTTTCAAGTGCGGATTCCAAAAGGGGGCTGCATATTCGAGTTTTGGCCTCACATAGGTTACATAAATATTTCTGAACATTTCCTTGTCCATGTGCCTGAAGGCTACCCTTACATTTGATAAGAATGCATATGCTGCCCTTACTACGCCATTTATATGTATTTCTGGAGACAAATCTGCCAGTATGTTTACTCCTAGATCTCTCTCATTTTCTGTCTCTTGAAGTTGTACTCCAGCCACCGAGTAGTCAAGCTTGGGCCTTCTTGCACTTGTACCCATTCTCATTACCTTACATTTTGAGGTATTGAATTTCATTAGCCACTTTTCTGACCACTCATGCAGATTATTTAGATCCTCCTGAAGTTCTCTACCATTGTTCTCGTTTTTTGCTTTCTTCACAATCTTTGCATCATCTGCAAACATATTCATGAATGAATTTACAGACTCTGGTAGGTCATTTACATATACAAGGAACAAAAGTGGCCCTAAAACTGAACCCTGTGGAACTCCACTACTAACTCTTCTCCATTCAGACACTGAGTGTCTTACTCTAACCCTCTGTTCCCTTCCTTCTAAGTAAGTTTTTATCCATTCCAAGACATTTCCACCTATTCTAGCCATTGATTGCAGCTTCCTAATAAGTCTCCCATGTGGAACAGTGTCAAACGCTTTCTGGAAGTCTAGGAATATGCAATCTGCCCAGCCCTCTCTTTCCTGTAAGATTTGGCTTACCTCATCATAAAATTCTAATAAGTTTGTTACTGTTGATCTTCCTTCTCTGAAGCCATGTTGCCTCACTGACAAAAAGTTGAAGGATTCCAAGTGAAGAGAGATATGTTTCCTTAGTAGTTTCTCCATAAGTTTGCAAACTATGCTGGTCAAGGAAACTGGTCTATAGTTCAGAGCCGTATCCCTCCTTCCCTTTTTGAAGATAGGTATCACATTTGCTTGTTTCCAGCATCTTGGAATCTCCCCCGACTCCAGTGACTCCTTAAATATGATACTTAGTGCCACTGATATTGTGTTTGCGCATTTTTTAAGCACATGAGGGGATATGTCATCAGGACCTGTAGCTTTATGAACATCTAAATCCATCAGCGCTTTGCATACCTCTGTGGCTGTAAGGTTGATGTTCTCTAATACCGGCCCTTGAGCTTCTATTACTGCAATCTGAGGGGGTGGGGTATTTTCTACTGTAAATACTGACTGAAACTCCTTGTTCAATTCTTTGCAGATCTCTTCGTCCGTCTCAGTGATGCTTCCATCCGCTCTCTTTAGCCTTAAAACCTGTTCTTTTACCTTCAGTTTTCCTCTGATAAAGCTGTGGAAAAGCTTGGGATTTTCTTTAGCCTTCCTGGTGATGTCCCTCTCATAATCTCTCTCTGCCTCTCTCCTTTTACTTAGGTAGTCATTTCTTGCTCTTTTGTAGGTTTGCCAGGCATTTATGTTTTTTCTCCTCCTATGCCTTTTCCAGCATTTGTCTCTCCACTCCTTAGCTCTTTTACACCCATTATCGAACCATTTCTCTCTGGCATGAATTACACCTACTTTGGTGACAGGTATGCAGCAATCTACTATCTTCCCATATTTCTCACAAAAGATGTCATACATTTCTTGTACAGATTTGTTGTAAAATAAGGTTCTCCAGGTCAATAACTGCAAAAAGCTCATTCATTTTGATGTAATCTCCTTTCGGATAGTTCCTCCTCATGTCCTCAGTGCCTCTACTCTCAGGAAGAATGTCTTCAATGATATACTCCATCAACAACACACAGTGGTCACTCTTTCCAATTGGTGGTTCATACTCAATATTTTCAATATCCAACACATTATCTGTGAACACCAGATCAAGTAGTGATGGCTCATCCCCACCCCTGGCTCTTGTTGGTTCCATTACATGTTGGTGTAGGAAATTCCCTTGTACGCAATCTAGGAATCTTGCCCCGAATGAGTCCTCACCACTGTGTGGGTCAAGATTTATCCAATCTATCTCTTTATGATTAAAGTCTCCCATAATCAAAATCCTACATTTTT
>JAXCGZ010017698.1:40000-42500 GCA_037179515.1 Halocaridina rubra | reverse complement strand
TATATATATATATATATATATATATATATATATATATATATATATATATATATATATATATATATATATATATATATATATATATATATATATATATATATAGATAGATATATAGATATATATATATGAATCATTCTTTACCCCGACCGGGACTCGAACCTAGGACTTATGATTAATAAGTCAAGGCGCTACCACTACACCACAGAAGGTTAAAAGGAATCCAACCTTATAGCTTATATCTGCTATACTTAGGAATGAACGCATTCTAACTGAATGCCACTATGTTCATATTACAGATTCCCCAACATCACTCGTGGCTTCATTTTAACATTCAATTCAATTCCCAATCTCATTCGGGCCATGAAATAACCAAATAAGCACATTACATATGTGAAAACATGAATCATTCTTTACCCCGACCGGGACTCGAACCTAGGACTTATGTTTACTAAGTCAAGGAGCTACCACTACACCATAGAAGGTTAAAAGGAATCCGACCTTATAGCTTATATCTGTTATACTTAGGAATGAACGCATTCTAACCGAATGCCACTATGTTCATATTACAGATTCCCCAACCTCACTCGTGGCTTCATTTTAGCATTTAATTCAACTCCGAATCTCAATCGGGCCATGAAATAAACAAATAAGCACATTACATATGTGAAAACATGAATCATTCTTTACCCCGACCGGGCCTCGAACTTAGGACTTATGATTACTAAGTCAAGGCGCTACCACTACACCACAGAAGGTTAAAAGGAATCCAACCTTATAGCTTATATCTGCTATTCTTAGGAATGAACGCATTCTAACTGAATGCCACTATGTTCATATTACAGATTCCCCAACCTCACTCGTGGCTTCATTTTAGCATCTAATTCAATTCCCAATCTCATTCGGGCCATGAAATAACCAAATAAGCACATTGCATTGATGAAAACATGAATCATTCTTTACCCCGACCGGGACTCAAACCTAGGACTTATGATTACTAAGTCAAGGCGCTACCACTACACCACAGAAAGGTTAAAAGGAATCCAACCTTATAGCTTATATCTGCTATACTTAGGAATGAACGCATTCTAACTGAATGCCACTATGTTCATATTACAGATTCCCCAACCTCACTCGTGGCTTCATTTTAGCATTTAATTCAATTATCAATCTCATTCGGGCCATGAAATAACCAAATAAGCACATTACATATGTGAAAACAAATGTATATATATATATATATATATATATATTATATATATATATATATATATATATATATATATATATATATATATATATATATATATATATATATATATATATATATATATATATATATATATATATATATATATATATATATATATATATATATATATATAATATATATATATATATATATATATATATATATATATATACATATATATATATATATATATATATATATATATATATATATATATATATATATATATATATATATATATATATATATATATATATATATATATATATATATATATATATATTATATATATATATATATATATATATATATATATATATATATATATATATATATATATATATATATATATATATATATATATATATATATATTTATATATATTATATATATATATATATATATATATATATATATATGTGTGTGTGTGTGTGGTGTGTGTGTGTGTGTGTGTGTGTGTGTGTGTGTATGTGTGTGTGTGTGATTACCTAAATATGTTTACGGGAAAGAGCCCAAAGCTTGTGTCTTCCCGCTTCCTGATCGGTTCCATTTTGTATAGTGATACTTATCATACCTGCCCTTAAAACTATGGATTGAGTTAGCATTAACTACCTTCTCGCTTAGGAAATTCCAATTATCAACTACTCTTACACTAAAAAAGTACTTCCTTACATCCTGCAAAGAAGTTTTCTTACAAAGCTTCAAACTATGACCTCTAGTTCTAGAGCCAGCCATATCAAAATATCGATCACAATCCACTCTATCATAACCATGAAGGAATTTAAAGACTGTCACCATATCCTCCCTCAATCTTCTAGCTTCGAGTGATGGTAAGACTAATTCCCTCAGCCTCTCATCATAACTGAGACTGCGTATTTCTGGCACCAGTTTCGTGGCATGTCTCTGATCTTTTTCAAGCTTAGCTGTATATTCAAGTTTTGGCGTCACATAGGTTACATAAATATTTCAGAACATTTCCTTGTCCATGTGCCTGAAGGCTACTCTTACATTTTCCAAGAAAGCATATGCTGCCCTTACTATGCCATTTATATGTATTTCGGGAGACAAATCTGCCAGTATGTTTACTCCTAGATATCTCTCATTTTCTGTCTCTTGAAGTTGTACTCCTGCCACCGAGTAGTCAAGCTTGGGCCTTCTTGCACTTGTACCTATTCCCATTGCCTTACATTTTGAAGTATTGAATTTCATTAGCCACTTTTCTGACCATTCTTGCAGACTGTTTAGATATTC
>JAXCGZ010017698.1:27500-30000 GCA_037179515.1 Halocaridina rubra | reverse complement strand
ACATTATTTATAGCAAATCCTTTATCAACATCCCCTATATCAATATTTACTTTAAAACCTTCTTCATAATCTCTTGATCTTCAAACATTATTCATAACAAATCCGCTATCAACATTTCTCCTCAAACGCACTTCATAACCTCTTGATGCTCAAACATTATTTATAGCATATCCTCCATCAACATTTCCGCTCAAACCTGCTTCATAACAGCTTGATGTTCAAACATTATTTCTAGCTAATCCCCTCTCAATTATTACTCTAAAATCTGCTTCATAACCTCTTAATCTTCAAACATTATATATAGCAAATCCTCTATAAATATTTCCCCTCAAACCTGCTTCATAAATTCTTGATATTCAAACATTATTTCTAACAAATCCTCTATCAACATTTGCTCTAAAATTTACTTCATAATCTCTTGATGCTTAAACGTTATTTATAGCTTATCCTCTATCAACATTTCCGCTCAAACCTGCTTCATAACCTCTTGATACTCAAACATTATATATAACAAATCCTCTATCAACATATCCTCAAACCTGCTTCATAAACTCTTGGTGTTCATATATTTTTAATAACTAGTCCTCTATCAACTTCTTCCCTGAAAACTGCCTCATTAACTCGATTTGCAGACTTCAATTCAACAGATTTCCCCATCATATACAAGTCTCTTAAACTCCTGACTTTAATAGAGTGAAATCTTTACCCAATGACACCAACAACGACATTGCATTTCCAGGAACATAAACAACAGGTGTGGATTGCAATCACGCTCATTTCAGCATATTCCTAATACCGCTAACGAAAAACACTAGTACATTAAAGAAAATGAGGTCATGTCACCGGGTAATTACAATCAATGCGATCTGGATTGGATCATTTTTCCTGCTGAAAAAGATGCGAAGGCAAAAGAAATTCCCAAGCTTCGTTTAAGCTACTTGTCATTAAACAGAAATGCGAATGAGATGATAATAGTATTCGTATTGTGTCTCAGTAATTAAATACCAAAAGGTAATTACGAAGTATAGTTGTCATATTGTATATCTTTTTTTTTTAATTCTCCACCTACGGATGGATGGAATGGCTTATGGAGGACCCATAGGTTGGTCGCCAGCCGGCACAGGCCCAAACCCTCCACTGTGGTGCCCAGCCACAGCAATAACCTCCCAAGTAATCACACTCGAATGCGAGGCCAGCGCGTTACCACTGTACTAGCCAGGAGGCTATTGTATATCAGTGGCTGAAGAACTGCGACAATAACAGCAGTCGCGTTGTGAAATTAAGAGATTAGAGAAATGGGGTATTAAAAGCAGTTATATTCGGTCACGATGTAAAAAAAAAAAAAAAAAATGAGGAAATTATGGCAGTCATTTATAAGTGGCGGAGTCTATTTACCTTGTCACAAGAATCCATTTCGCATTTGTGGTGTTTGCGCAAAGGAAAGGATATTACATTCCCAAGTTATGAGGATAATGGGAAAGTCTGAACAAAGTTGAAAAATGTAATAATATCTCGTGAATTGCAGAGATGAGTAGTTATTAATGCTTTAACAATAGTTTGATTCAATAGATTAACATTGTCAACATGCATGCGGTATATATTGTTCTTCTACCCCTTCTCTATCTGTAACTTTTTCCCATTTTCATACGGGGTCCTCTGCATTTCGGTGGCATTTTGCAGGCAGCATTCGGTTGTGCTCTTCTTATTCTCTTCTATTATTTATATGCAGCTTGTTTTCCTACCTTCATGGGAATCATTGCTTTTCATTAGGTCTTGCAACTTAGCATTTACTTTTCTTTTTCTTTGCCTGCAGCTTTTTACCACATTCATATAGGATTGATGCTCTTAAGTAGCTTTATGCAGTCTAACAATAGTTTTGATTCTCTGTTGTCTGTCTGTCTGCATGTTTGTCTGTCTGTCTATATGTATATATAATTCATCGAACTTATGATCTGGTGTTGAGTTTAATTTTATGAACTGTATTTCAAGACTTTGGCCCGATTTCTTAAACAGTGTAAACCTAGGATACCATATTGTTAGTTAGCTAGACACACATAAATGGATTTCATAAACGCATCTTAAGCAGTTCTGTGCATGGCTAGGATCCCGCACGGGATCCTAGCCATACATAGAACCGCTTCAGATTCGTTTATGTAATCCATTGGTGTGTGGCTATCTAACTAAGAATATGATATCCCAGGTTTATACTGTTTAAGAAATCGGGCCTTTACTTCAGAAGTCTTTATTTTCAATGTATTATTTAAAAAGAAGGAACTGAAAACTTAATTTTTTTATGTGAATAGGAAATTTATTGAGGAGCTGCAAATTTTATCATGGAATTTAGAGACTGAAAGTAGTTGTGATTGTGATATTAAGAAAACAACAAAATGTAACCAAAGCTTATTATATAACAATTGTAATGTATTCAAATAGGAGTATGTCAAAAATTGCAAATAGCGTACTGTTGCCTTCAAGCACTTCACTACTTAATGCAAGGAGT
>JAXCGZ010017698.1:17500-22500 GCA_037179515.1 Halocaridina rubra | reverse complement strand
GCACTCCTCCAATCACTCTGGACCCTGCTTTTCCTATAACATACATTCAACAACCAAACCATCCATTCTACTAATGCCTCCCCACCTTTTGACAAGCATGCAACATGACACCAATCTATCCTTGGTGCTCTACTCGCTTTTATTTCTCTCAGTGCCAAATGTACCTCTTCTTTTGTTTTTTCTATATTGCTTTCATCATTTGTTATTGGCCAGGGATAGACGGGTATCATGTAGAATGCTTGTCAAAAAGTGGAGAGGCATTAGTAGAATGGATGGTTATGTTGTTGAATGTATGTTTCAGGAAAGAGAGGGTCTAGAATGATTGGGGAGTGCATATGTAGTTCCACTATATAATGGGAAAGAAGATAAGTATGAGTGTAGAAATTTTAGAGGAATTAGTTTATTGAAGAGCTCTATAAGAATGATAATTGAGAGAATCAGGAAAGATACTGAGACTAACTTAGGAAGAACAGGAAAAGGATGTGTGGATAAGGTGTTTGTGGTAAGACAGGTGTATTTGAAATTCTTAAGAGAGAGGAAGGGGCACTTTTTGGGTTTTTATGAACTTTGAGAAAGTGTATGAGAGAGTTGATAGAGAGGGATTGTGAAGTGTGTGTGTGACGACTGTATGGAATTAGTGGAAATTTGTTGAATGCAGTCAGTAATTTTTATATGAATAGTAGAGCATGTGTGGGAGTCGGAAATGGCATGAGTGACTGGTGTGAGGTGAATATAGAGTTACGTCAAGGCTGTGTATTGTCGCTATGGTTGCTTAATGTATGTATGGATGAAGTGGTAAGAGAAGTATTAGACAGAGGCTTGATATTTGTAGGTGAGTATGGAAGGTTGTGGAAAGTGAATCAATTGTTATTTCCAGATGACACAGGACTGGTGGCTGATACTGATAATGAAGTGAATCAGTTGGTGACTGAGTTTGTTAGGGTGTGTGAAAGAAATAAGTTGCGGGTGAATATTGGTAAATATTATGAGATGCACAAGGAGTGTTAATGTTGGCAGATTGAATGTAGGAGTGAATGGGGAGTTGCTTGAAGAAGTTGAGAGTTTTGAGTATATGGGGTAGCATATAGCAAGGAATGGGCGAGTGGATCCGGAGGTAAGTCATAGAGTGCAGGAAGCATGCAAATGTCTAGGTGGGTTGCAAATTGTGAAAAGAAGTATGTATTTACAAGTGAATGCAAAAAGAAGGATAAATAAAGGTGTGATTATGCTGACAGCATTATAAGGAGTAGAGGCTTGGAATGCAAGTAGATTGTATTGCATATGAGGTGTTTGAGAAGTATGAGTGGTGTATCTAGAATGGGTAGAGTAAGTAATGAGGAGGTCAAGCAAAGAACGGGCGTTTAAAGAGAGCTGTTGAATAGGTTAGATCAGAGAGTACTGCGTGGGTTTGAACATATGGTAAGAATATGTGATGAACGAATAGCGACGAGAGTGTGGAGTGCAGAAGTGGTTGAAGTAAGGCCAAGAGCGAGACCTATAATGAGCTGGATGGTCGGCGTGAAAAGGGTTTTGGATGAACGTGGAATGTCAGTGGGATAGAGAAGAGAGCTTGCTAGAGATAGGAATGAGTAGAAGCAGACTGTGTATATAAGTGACGGGGCCAAAGGGATTCCTCACACCCTTGACAAACCCAATATTGTCTACTCATACAACTTGCATAGATTGCGGGGCCTGTATTCTCAGCTATCTCTTCTGCAGCATATGATTTTGTGTATGAAAATGAAAAATCAATATTTAAATATCGTCATACATAAAAACAAGTGTATTATTTGCCAGTTAATTCATTGATCTTTTGGCCGAGAACTGCAGTATCATCCACCAGGATCCAAACACCATGTCCATCACTCATGGATACAATGACCTCATTTTCCTGTGCATCCTGACTAAGACATGATTAGATACATCACTTAGTATATTTGCACATGAACTATCAGAGTCATCAGTAGCACTATTTTTGAGATGTAACTTATAAGTGTTATTTTAGTGCTATTGTACTATACGTTTTACCCCCTGGGGGGGGGCAATATACTTCCTCGGTGTTACTTTCTTTGTTGTAAAAGTCAGTCAATTGGGTTGGAGTTTGGGGACTGGGAATCCCATCCTTAGCGTTTTGTTCCTCAAAGAGTCAAGATTTTCTTTGGACTCAGCCATCCCCTTACAATGGGGTTTATATATATTGTACCTGCCATATACTAAGTCATATGTATTATAGCACTATCTTTGTGAATAATGTTCAAAAGTGCACATTATTATTTGCACACTCATTGTACACATGATATGGTAGAGAGCATTTCATTCCAGAGCTCCGTGTTCAACTTCTCTCCAAAAAGTTATCAAATATTGATACCAATTTTTTTTAAATTTTATGTCCTGTAATATAAATTGTAGCCTAGTGGGTAGAGTGCTTGACCCGGGAGGGTACAGTGTGCTGTATATATGTGGTATTACTTAAAAATAACATTAATAGTAAAGGTAATTACTGTATTTTTAATAACACACTGTAAATGAACTCTACCAAAACACAGTGAGTAGAATAGCAAAGCTTCTACTGTCGAGAAAAGTGCATAGTTAAAGAATTTCATTTGTAATATACTATTGCAAATCTTAATGACAGTACTTTTACTTAATTTTACTTAATACTGAAGAATTTATTATTTTTTTTTTATACTTTGTTAAACATATATCCAAAGACCTTATTTATCTCATTTTATATTATCTTATTTAATTAATAAGGTCTGCTATAAGTTTCGTTTAATACTTATACAAAAGTCCATTTGTGACCCATTTTTATGTGATAAGGTATTCAGGCTTGCATTAGAATATACTGAGGATTTGAGACTAATGTAATTGAATGAGGAATGCAAATGTCAAGAAAAATAATCAAATTCTCTTTTTCACATGCTTAACCCATAGTTAGTAGCAGTCAATGAGTTAATATTTTTTTTCTCTCAGCTTATCTAGAAGAGATGTGTTAAAACTCTTCCCCTTTTTCCAACTTAAATGCCTTAAGTGCAGTGACATCTTGACATATCATGACACTAGGAGGACAAATGTTAATACCAACGTGTTTCACCTGGAAAGTCATGTACTGAAAGAAAGAATTGCACATATTAGGCAAGTGAATATGTTCTTTGTGATGTCCATGATTCTTCCGCTGCCACTCAAGTATAGATATGTACATACAGAATTAGACGGTACAGAGATATGTTTTTTGTTAGACAGTACAGTGTTATGTATTTTTGTCGGAGCAAAAAACTATGACCTTGCCTGTTGTGTGATAGCTATATCGTGGAAAGCACATTATCATCTTTGCTTTCTGGTCTCAATCGATCAGAGGTAAAATATGTTGGATCTTCAGTGCTGAATAGAAACCTGCATGCAATACTAGATAGTACAGATGTATGTTTTATAGCTGGAGCAAAAAAAAAAAAACATGACCCAACCAGTTTCATGCATGCTCCTCTGGTCCCAATAGATCAGTGGCAAAATATGTTATAATTTGTAGAATTATCTCTTTGAGATTTATTTCTTTTTATATACTGTATTTTATTCAGGAATAAATTGCTGGTAGCAATTTAGGACCTTTCATTGCTAGGGAAACATTTGTTTCCACATTGCAAAATTTTTGTTTTGTGATGGTGTGCTTTGGTGTAGTTTATTCTATTTAGGAATACTATTTTGTGAATGTTAACATCTTTCATTGCACGGAAGATATTTTTTTCTCCCTCTTAATGGTTTTCTGTAATGTAATTGCATATTTTTTTGTGTCTAATGCTTTTCATGCTAGAAATATATTTACATCCACGTGTCAAAGGTTACTGCATTGTATTTCCCATTATGTTTTGAAAATTGTAATAGTCTCCCTATTCTGGCGTATGCGTTACGCATCTCTTTAGCATTTATTCACATCTAAAAAGCCATAAGACTCCATGTCTGTTTTACTTTGCTTTTTTTTTCTTGTCATTATTTTGACTCTTCTCTCAGCCTGTCTTTTAAATGTTTATCATTCTCTTATTTCTGCCTTGCCCGTAAGCTGCTACTTTTTCTAAAACACTTTCTTGGTGCCTAGGCCCAATGAGAGCAAGTTTTTCGCCCGTTCCAGTGTCACACACACAAAAAGAAAAATATGTATATTGCTAAAAAGCATATATATTTCGATGATATAGAGAAAACAGGCAAGTTTTATTTTATTTTTTTTGTAAGAGCAAAAAATAGAGAAAACTAAGGCTATACTCACTTGAATGGTCATGAATTATATATGACCCTGAAATTGACGTAAGTCGGTGTCTTTTTTAGTATACAGTGTTGCATATTCTTTGAAGGGGGTGAACCAAAAGCATGTTCCCCATGCGTCTCAATAAACTCTACTAAAAGGGGCGAAGCAAGGGAATTGGAAATTCCTTCTTTAAAGTTTCCTCTCACAATAAGTCAGGTTTCCTGCTTTGACTCAGCCACTTTCCTTGAAAGAGGGATTGTGTCTTTTTTGTATGTAGATAGATAGTTTTGTACACATTGCTGTAATTGTATAATGCATGTAAATATTAATTTTGTAGCACTTGCTTACTAATACTCTCTCTCTCTCTCTCTCTCTCTCTCTCTCTCTCTCTCTCTCTCTCTCTCTCTCTCTCTCTCTCTCTCTCTCTCTCTCTCTCTCTCTCTCTCTCTCTCTCCATTGTAGGACCGCATGCAGTTGTACTATTGACTATATTAGAATGTGATTCGCTGTATTATAATAACATTAGTAGGTCATTTTAGTGCAAAGAACCTGAAATATTTCAGGCTTACAGATTTATCTCTGAACAAAGCTTCTTAAGCATAAATTCTTAATATGTTTGACAAAAAAAAAAAAGCAGAATCCCTCTATCATGAATTATTGTTTTACTTTCTCAATAGAGGAGAGTTTTTAAATGTGAGAGAGAGGAGAATGAGCACGGAGCTTGCTTATTCCTTTAGTATTGTCACAAATATGATATTATGTA
>JAXCGZ010017698.1:5000-12500 GCA_037179515.1 Halocaridina rubra | reverse complement strand
CAGCACTTGGGTACTTTCCTCCCTAACCTCCTCCTCCTATCTGAATCCCAACTGTCTTTACATGCTTCCACTGACCGATTCATTCTCACTATAATCTGTATACTCTTTGTTCAAAGGTGGGGTCTGTGCCTACTGCACACTAACACTCCTATTGCGAGGCTCATGGACCTTGAATCTCCTGACTCTGATGTTCTCTGGCTAAAAGTCTGTCTCTCCACTACCACTATTTTCCTTTGCTTCTGCTATTGTTCTCCAAATTCCACTGAGTGTGTCTTTCTTTGAATATCTGTCCTCATGCCATGAGTCCTTGCTATCTTCTCATCCACATGCCGAAGTTCTCTACATTGGAGACTTCAATGTACACCACAGTGAGTGGCTTCATTCTTCTCACACTGATGTGGGAGGAAGTGAGGCCCTTGCTTTCTTTATTACTCTCGATCTGGAGCAAATTATTAACATCCTACTCATGTTCCTGATCGTCACAAACATGCAGCAAACACTCTTGACCTATTTCTTACTTGTAACCCTTCAAGCTATTCTTATTCTGTGCTTTCCCCTCTTGGTAAATCTAACCACTCTATGATCTCAATCTCTTCCATTTTTGCTCCCCCTCCACCAATCCCTCCTACTCGGCGCTGTCTTTGGCACTTTGAGCGCACCCAACATGATAATTTGCGTAACTTCCTCTTTGACTTCCCTTGGGATGACTACTGCTTTCGGTCCCGCGACCCTGATCAGGTAGCCCTAAAAGTTGCCGAGATCATGACCGCGGGAATGTAGGCGTACATCACCTCTTCTACAAGAGCTTTCTCTCCCCCTAAACCTTGGTTTGACCGTGCTTGCTCAATGGCTATCCAGTCCAGGATTCGGGCACACTGATCATACCAAGCCTCTCCTTCCGATTTAACTCGCTCTGCTTTTATTGTAACTAGGAATTGCCGTACTGCTCAGATTCGATGGTCTAAGGCTTCCTTTATAAGAAGGAAAGTTGATGACCTTAACTCCTCTCCCACTGACAAATGCTTCTGGTCCTTAGCCTAAAACCTCTCCAAAACTTCTGTAACTCAGGCTTTCCCCCTCTCATTCATTCTGATGGTTCTATAGCTTGCTCTCCCACTTACAAAGCCATTCTCTTTGGCTCTCATTATTCTGCCAACTCTTCTATAAATGATTCCAGCACACCTGTTCCTCAATCTTTACCCCTCTCTAACCCTATGCCCTCCCTTTTCCTTTCTTCACGCAAAGTTCATAAGGTTCTTCGCTCGCTAAAGATGAACAAGGCATCTGGTCCTGATGGTATCCCTGCAAGGTTCCTTAAGGAGTTTGCAGATGAACTGGCTCCCATGCTTTGCCATCTTTTTTGCCTCATTCTGTCAACCAGTATCTATCCTTCATCTTGGAAGCAAGCTCTAGTTCAACCTGTTCCTAAGAAGGGTGACCGCTCTATTCCTTCAAACTACCGACCTATTACCCTAGCCTCATTTATTGCTAAAGTTTTTGAAACTTTGCTAAATGCTCACTTCTTGAAATCCCTTGAATCTAACTCACTTATCTCCGATCACCAGTACGGCTTCTGCAAGGCAAGACCCACTGGTGACTCTGTCCTATCTTACTCATGTATGATCATCCTCCCTCCCTGAGGAACTATAGGGAATCCTTTGTCATCGCCCTTGATATCTCTAAAGCTTTTGACAGAGTCTGGCACAAGGCTCTGTTGGCCACACTCCATGCCTATGGCTTTACCCCTTCTTTCTGTTCTCTGATTTCAAGTTTTCTTTCTGACCATTTTATATCTGTAGTTGTTGATGGTGTGACATCTAGCCCTTCTCTCTTACAAGTGGTGTTCAACAGGGCTCTGTTCTTTCACCTACTCAGTTCCTTCTCTTCATCAATGATCTTCTACAATTCCCATCTTCCTCTCTTCTCCATGCCTTTGCTGATGATTCAACCCTTCACTTTTCCTCTGCCTTTTCTTCTCAACATGCATCTTCTACTCGTAATCAGTCTCGTGTCATTCTTTTTTCTACTCTCAACTCCGATTTGCAGAGAGTATCCGAGTGGGGCACTCAAAATTTAGTTAAATTCAATGCCTCCAAGATACAGTTTCTGTCTATCTCTTTATATTCTCACTCCTCCTGATAACCCTATTGTCTTCGAAACTAACGAAATTTGCCCTCTTAATTCTATCAACATATTAGGAATCCATATAGCCGCTAACTTGTCTTGGAAGAATCACATAATCCAAGTTTCTAAATCTTCATCCAAAAGATTGGGGATTTTGTTTCGTTTTCGTCATTACTTTTCCTCTTTACAGCTACTTAAAATTTATAAAGGTCTTATCTGTCCCTGCTTAGAATACTGCTCACACATCTGGGGTGCTTCGTCATATACTTATCTCCTTGAATGGGTTAAATCTAATGCAGTAAGACTTATTATTGATCCTTTTCTTACTTCTAATCTTGATTCTCTCTCTCTCTTCGCCATTAGGTATCTGCCTTTTCTCTTTTCTATCGCTACTACTTCCATCGCTGCTCTGATGAGTTAGCAAGTTGCATCCCTCCCCCACTGCCGAGGCTGCGTAACACTCGCCAAGCGGCCTCATCTCACAGGTACTGTGTGGAGATTTGTAGCTCGCGGATTGGTCAGTGAAGCGACTGCTTCTTCCCATCTACCTCCAGACTCTGGAACTCTCTTCCTCCTTCTGTCTATTCTAATTCTTATGACCTACCATCCTTCATGCAGATCTATCGTCATCTCAGGGCCTAGTCCTCCATATCTCTGGGTCTTCTGTACTTTGACTGTTTTTTCTGTCTGTCGTTTTCCTTTGTGTGACATTACCTCATCTCTGCCTTGTCCTTAACCTTTTCCTTTTCCTTCGTCTTGGTATTTTCTCGTGCCCGGGCCTTTATTGATGAGGGCAGTTTTTGCCTGTCTCGGTGTCACACTCATAAAAAAAAATAATAAATCCGTCGCTAAATTATAGATGAAAAGCATTGCTTTCCCGTCCAACGGATGGCCAGCTAATTAATATTGAAATACCTGAAGCTAATTACGATCATTAACTTAATAATGACCCCCTCTACCACCGTGTTTTGCACTTTTAATTATCAAATATTAGCACTTGGAACGCGGTACATAACTCCTAATAAGCATAAACTTTATGATCATGAGTTATGCAGCTTTAATAATTAGCCAATCAACATCATTCCAAACGACCTACATATTAACAAGGATAATGAGTTGGCGGTAATTATAGCACCAAGAATTACACGTTGTCTATGTTATTTCCTCTGTTAGGTTCGTTGAGTGCAGAGTAGTTATTTTTTCTTCTATCAAAGCCCGAGCTGGTATAGATATTTCTCTCCTTGTTATCATACTTTCAGTGGTATACTCAGTGCACCTACTTGGTTAACGATGATGTCTACGTAATCTTATTGTGAAGACATTTCTCGCCCTCTGGTGACCATACCTAAAAAGGTAAATGCGCCATGTATCTGCCACATTAACGATGGTGACTTTGTCATTCTTCTCCAGATGCTCTTGGTTATTTTGTCATGATAATTTATCATTTCCTCAGTCTTTATAAATGGAATTTCATCCTTTACTAAAAAAAAAACTAAATCAGTGTAGAGAAGTTTATGGAATAATCAACTTGCGATTTCTTCCATCTCAGCTTGGTCCTTTCTCATGTAAGATAAGAGTATTTATATTTGTGTTAATCCAGTATATTTACTTTTTATTCCCTTCCATTCTGCTTCAAGTACACAGTATATTATATTCCTAATTTTGTTTACTTTTTTACTTACTTATTTGTTTCTTGTTTGTAATTTTACAGTTTACTCTGACTTTACTAATGTAATATTTTCTTAAATACTTTATAGCTTTGGATTATGTAAGTGTCTTTCATACTAATTAGTGATGGTTGAAAATTGAAGTTTATTTATTGATTTATTGATTTCTTTGTTATACGTCTGAAGCATGAAACTGAACATAGAATTATAATCTCACGTACTCAGTACAGTGTCATGCATATATTATATCGGAATCAGAGAGAGAGAGAGAGAGAGAGAGAGAGGAGAGAGAGAGAGAGAGAGAGAGAGAGAGAGAGAGAGAGAGAGAGATTGTTGGACTTTCAACGAGATTCATTTCGTCTCATGGTGTTGGAAACGATGATGATGATAATAATGATGATAATGAGCCTTGGGGAAGAAAACTAAAATATATGTATTGGATAAATGGTAGGTTTAGGTAGCCTACTCTCTCTCTCTCTCTCTCTCTCTCTCTCTCTCTCTCTCTCTCTCTCTCTCTCTCTCTCTCTCTCTCTCTCTCTCTCTCTCTCTCTCTCTCTCTCTCTCTCTCTCTCTCTCATCCTACTTTCCGCATGGATGAGCACCAATAGAGAGAGAAGGGGGAAGCATTTTTCATCTAGGAAATGGGGCTCAGACATCCATGGTAAAAACAAGACTTAATGGAAATGCAGTTAAAACAAAAGACAAAGTAAAAATAAACAAGTTAAGAAAAAAATACAAGCAACATGCATCCATGCACTTCATACAAAACCGAGAAATCATAAACAAGCAGTATAAAAGCAATTTAGATGAGATAATTTCATATTTAGAGACAATTGTCTACTTTTTTCCTTCACAGTCTTCGTTATTACGGAAATCTTTGCTTTTATTTCTCCATATTTTGCTCTTCCTTGGAATTCATGACTTTTCCTTTTCGTTACTGCTGTACCTTGGATGGCACACGAAGGAAACCCTCAGTTAAGAGGTACTCCGAATATAAGGAATAAGGAGTCATTGACCACTGGTGGGTAATTGTTGCTCGGATTTCGCAACCGAGAGGGGTCGGGTACTTTTTGGCACCCTGTTGGCGCCACTCTCTCAGTGTCGCCCTTCAGGCGCTCAGCTGTTTTGGTGCCTTTACGAAATAAAATAAAAATAGGTTAATTAACCCTAACCTAACCTAATCTAGATTAGTGCCAAAAATGCATCAGCAAAACAGTGTAGACGTTTGATGCACGAATGATCCTCAGTCTGACAGATTTCCGTTGATAAGGCGTCTAGGGGAAAGATTTGTAGCCCCGATATATAAGACCGTTTCTACCGTATTGAACTTTGATCTATCATTAGGTAGGGTTATGTCACGGATATCTTCCCCATGTTGAACTTACTCAGTAGTATTTCCTAAGTGCTGTTATACTTTCCTTTGAGCAATTAGGCTGAGAGACCTAGACCTATCCCACAGACCGCAGGATGAAGAAGAGAGCAACAAAGTTGGAATGTATGAAAGCATTATTATATATGCTTGTGTGTGTGCGTGTGTGTTTATGTGTGGGGGTTGATCCAGGGTCTGGTTCACACATAATACTCATTATTTGCGAGTACGTGATATGCTTGCATGTACAAATACTCGATTATATTGTACAGTACAAGTTTTTACTATGGTATGTTTTGTAACTACAACAACAGAAACTACAACAATCACAACAAAAACAACAGCAATAATAATAATAATAATATTAATAAAAATAACAATAAAAATAATAATAATAATAATAATAATAATAATAATAATAATAATAATAATAATAATAATAATAATAATAATAATAATAATAATAATAATAATAATAATAAAAAAATAATAATAATAATAATAATAATAATTAATAATAATAATAATAATAATAATAATAATAATAATAATAATAATAATAATAATAATAATAATAATAATAATAATAATAATAATAATAATAATAATAATAATAATAATAATAATAATAATTAATAATAATAATAATAATAATAATAATAATAATAATAATAATAATAATAATAATAATAATAATAATAATAATAAATAATAATAATAATAATAATAATAATAATAATAATAATAATAATAATAATAATAATAATAATAATAATAATAATAATAATAATAATGAAGAAGAAGAAGAAGAAGAAGAAGAAGAAGAAGAAGAAGAAGAAGAAGAAGAAGAAGAAGAAGAAGAAGAAGAAGAAGAAGAAGAAGAAGAAGAAGAAGAAGAAGAAGAAGAAGAAGAAGAAGAAGAAGAAGAAGAATAAGAATACGAATAATAATCGTCACGTGAATGTACATCGTTTTTATTAATGACCTATGAATTGTCTACATATATATATATATATATATATATATATATATATATATATATATATATATATATATATATATATATATATATATATATATATATATATATATATATATAATATATATATATATATATATATATATATATATATTATATATATATATATATATATATATATATATATATATATATATATATATATATATATATATATTTATATATATATATATATATATATATATATATATATATATATATATATATATATATATATATATATATATATATATATATATATATATATATATATATATATATATATATATATATATATATATATATATATATATATATATATATATAGATATATATATATATATATATATATATATATATATATATATATATATATATATATATATATATATATATATTATCCAAGCAAGCACATTACATATGTGAAAGCATGAATCATTTTTTTTACCCCGACCGGGACTCGAACCTAGGACTTATAATTACTAAGTCAAGGCGCTACCAACTACACACCACAGAAGGTATAAAAGGAATCCAACCTTATAACTTATATCTGCTATACTTAGGGATGAACGCATTCTATCTGAATGCCACTATGTTCATATTACAGATTCCCCAACCTCACTCGTGGCTTCATTTTAGCATTTAAGTCAATTCCCAATCTTATTCGGGTCATACAATAACCAAGCAAGCACATTACATATGTGAAAATATGAATCATTTTTTACCCCGACCGGGACTCGAACCTAGGACTTATGATTACTAAGTCAAGGCGCTACCAACTACACACCACAGAAGGTATAAAAGGAATTCAACCTTATAGCTTATATCTGCTATACTTAGGGATGAACGCATTCTAACTGAATGCCACTCTGCTCATATTACAGATTCCCCAACCTCACTCATGGTTTCATTTTGGCATTTAATTCAATTCCCAATCTCATTCGGGTCATACAATAACCAAGCAAGCACATTACATATGTGAAAACATGAATCATATTTTACCCCGACCGGGACTCGAACGAAGGACTTATAATTACTAAGTCAAGGCGCTACCAAATACACACCACAGAAGGTATAAAAGGAATCCAACCTTATAGCTTATATCTGCTATACTTAGGGATGAACGCATTCTATCTGAATGCCACTATGTTCATATTACAGATTCCCCAACCTCACTCGTGGTTTCATTTTAGCATTTCATTCAATTCCCAATCTCATTCGGGTCATACAATAACCAATTAAGCACATTGCTTATGTGAAAACATGAATCATTTTTTACCCCGACCGGGACTCGAACCTAGGACTTATAATTACTAAGTCAA
>JAXCGZ010017697.1:0-45305 GCA_037179515.1 Halocaridina rubra | reverse complement strand
GACTTTTGAAAAGTGAGCAGTACATTATGTTATATAAAGCTAACTGCAGATAACTCCTAATTAGAAGAGATTCATATCTTTTTTTTGTGAGCAATGACATTCTTGACTTGTATTAAAAAGAATGATTGTGGTGGTTTATGTACAATATCAACCTTCACAAGATATGAAATTAGGGAGAAATACAGTAATGCTTAAAAAGGACGGGAAGAAACTGCAGCCGGACTTGCATAAAATATTAGTATGAACAGAGAAGAGAGAGATGGAACATACAAAGGCACATGTAATAAGATTCAGTTACACCAATAAACCCCAATTAATAATATTCTTTGAAGTATAAAAAAAAATATTACATGTACAGTAAGATCACTCACTGCCAGGGCAATTACAGTGAAATAAAAAAAAAAAAGGGAAAGGTCCGTTAGGGATATACTGTAAAGCTTTGGGATTACAAATTATTCTTAATACATTAGCAATATTAATAGTTTTATTTAGTAGTATTTTCATATTTCCCCTCTCTTATAAAATAGTTCCAGGATGTGTTTTAAAATAAAAATCATGACAAGAGAAAGACTTTCTGATAATAGGGGTTATCTGCAATCAATCATCAATGAAGCTAGGAATAATAGTTTTTTCTTATTTACCACTTTGAGGTACACAGTTTCTAATCTGGAGGTAAGTGTCCATTTACACAGAAAGCCAGTTAGATTAAAATAGAATGCACTTGCCTTTTCCACTTGTCTTCTGTAAGGCGTTATGATGCCAATCTCTTTAGCCATAACCTTTGGATTCTTTGACTCCAATAACTTTCTAGTGTAATCAATCACAGTTGAAACCTGACAAAAGATTAAGAAAACGATTATTAGGAAGTCACAAAGTTTAAAGTTTGTAAAACTTTTACAGAAAATTTTACAATTGTCAGTTCACTATCAAATTATAAGACATGATGAAATTGTAAATGAGGACTGGTAGATTAGCAGAGGGACATATTTCTCGATCTTATAAACCAACTGGAGGTTTACAGTATAAAAGTTCATAAACTTTCGCAAAAAAGTAAATTCTTTCAACTAAGCTGGTAAAGCTTTGATTAAATAATCTACAATAGAAAAAGTAATCAGACACAGCATTTTTAACCAAGAAAGAGATGGAAGAGCATTGTGTGCAATGCCCTGCTCAGGATATGCTCACATCATAGAGGACTAGAGGTAGTCAACAAGATCTGGATGAATTGGTACGAATATGATATGCAACATAACCTTACAAGTGTAAATCATGCAAAGTTAAGTCCTATATCTGATACTTAGCATTTTCAAAGGCTTCATCTTTTATATTATATACATGCAACTTATTGACTGACAGGCATAGGCAATATATGTCAATATTTAACTATACAATACAAATTACATTGTTTCTAATATAATTTTAAAAAGGCATAACAAGATCGGTCTTTATACCAGCATTTCTAAACTGGTGCGCCCAGGCACAATGGTGCACCCTGAGAGGTAGCCAAGTGCGCCCCAAGTAAATGAAAGAGTAATTTATGATTTTTTTATATAGAGTATATAAAAAATCTGTATTTCTATAAAACTATGGATAGGCACATAGCTCCTATGTCTGAGTCAAGTCTTTTTCGTTTGATATTTTAAACTGGATGCTCATTTCCTTAATCTTTAAAAAGGAATGGATAATTCTTTCCCTTTTCCCTTCCTCAAGGGATTTAAATCCGTAATTCTCTCTCTCTCTCGTGAATGGTTGATATAAAATTTTAGAACAACCCGTCCTAAAGCATGTGAGAAGCAGCTATAATGACATCTGAGTCAGCGGTAATCCTTTGAACTAAATACCGTGAGGGACATCTTAAAAATCCAACATAAAGAGGTCCCCATTCATCAATTTTGGATTTCCATCACAGAAAAATATCCTTCAATAGCTCGAAAACCACTAAATATTTTATTGCAGTTCTCTACACCATACCTCTGTGAATTGGGAATTTCTGCATTTACCAACATTTAATGTAAAAATAGATTACATATTAGATGCTTTGATGAGGAAATGAGAGTATGCTTATCACATATAAGGCCTAATATTATAAAAATTGCCGAAGCACATCAAGCACAGGTCTCACACAAGCATACTTGATATAATACATTGCATTGTCTTAGAAATGCATTCTTATTTCAAGAGACATTTTTTTATAATTTTCCTATTTTACAATTTTAAGGATAATTTTATCTTATTGATATATTAAGTGCACCTTAGAGTTTCAATTACTCTACAAGTGTGCCCTGATTTAAAAACGGTTGAGAAACACTGCTTTATACACTAAAAAACAGCTTACCTCCAGCGAATTGAAGAAACTGGGGGAATTTCCCTCCCTTTCATCCTTTCCTCTCACTGCATGGAATATCAGAGGAAAGTTCTTCTTTGGTAACTCCTTCCAGGAACACATAGATGTGGTTATAAGTGGATCAGCACAGACCTAAAATTAAATTAAGAAATGTAATTTAGTTGCCATGCTGATGAGAAATAGAATTCTGCACACATATTGCGTCCCCTCTATTATACTATCTTAATTAAAAATAACTGGTAATTACCTAATTGTGCTTACGGAAAAGAGCTCAAAGGTCGTAACTTCCCGTCTCCTGGTCGGTTACATTTTGTACACAGTGATACTTATCATACTAGTCCTTAATATTATGGACTGAGTTAGCATTAACTACCTCCTCACCTAGCAATTTCCAAATATCAACTACTCTTATACTAAAAAAGTACTTCCTTACATCCTGCAAAGAGGTTTTCTTACGAAGCTTCAAACTATGACCTCTAGTTCTAGTGCCAGCCATATCAAAATATCGATCCCTTATCCACTCTGTCATAACTATGAAGGAATTTAAAAACCATCACCATATCCCCCCTCATTCATCTAGCTTCAAGTGATGGTAAGTCTAATTCCCTAAGTCTCTTCTCATAACTGAGATTGCGTATTTCTGGCACCAGTTTCGTGGCTTGTCTCTGAACTTTATCCAGCTAAACTACGTGCTTTTTCAAGTGTGGATTCCAAAAGGGGGCTGCATATTCAAACTTTGGCCTCACATAGGTTACATAGATATTTCTGAACATTTCCTTGTACATGTGCAGAGATGTGGATGAGCAGGGTATACTGAAAGCCTGCTACCTAAGTTTTATGCTAAAGGTTTGACAACCCTGCAGGCTTAGGAGAAAATCAGCATCTGATTTCCTCCAGTGTTGCGTCAACTTCTTAAACAGGGAAATTACATATCACAAATATTTCATGCAGATATTATTTGCCATCTTCCTTTATGTAGGCATCACTACTTATACAACACACACACACAGAGAGAGAGAGAGAGAGAGAGAGAGAGAGAGAGAGAGAGAGAGAGAGAGAGAGAGAGAGAGAGAGAGAGAGAGAGAGAGAGAGAGAGAGAGAGAGAGAGAGAGAGAGAGAGAGAAACACCCCCCCTTCGATTTTGTAAACATCACGGAGCATTAGATCATTCATATTACTAACTAGAACGACTCCCAACAAAGGACTGATTCCAGCCTTGAGAACTGCAATAGTACTGAACATTTATCATTTTTGGTTTTGGTTGTTGTGTTAGTCAAATCGTCTTGATTCCAATCTTTAAAATGTTCGGTTACATATCACATGGCTTGAGAGTGTATTTAGTGCTTTCTTTATACACTAACAGATTTTATTCCCTCCTCTAAGCCCATATTTTATTCGGTAAATCTTTATTTGAGGGGTTTGCAAAATCCACCTGGTAGAAATACTACTCCCTCTGCACGCTAAGTTGAAAGCACAAAGATGTTTTGGGATGTTATTTCTCAGCCAGTCTTGCTCAATCTGGAGCCGAGTTAGGACTATAGGAGCATTATGACCCAAAAACTCTACTTTTAGCTGGGCTTTTGGCTGAAAACCAGTACCAAATTAGTTACCTGATAAACATAAGAGTGTAGCAGCACTAATAGCAGTCTAATAAAAACACCATACAGACCATTTTTGCAAGTTGCATGATTTTTTATTCTTAACCCTTTTACGGGTAAGATAATATATCAAGTTTTCCGTAGTACATTTTAACAGTACGAAAGAACAGCCATAAATACAACTTGCAGAATCAGGTCATAACACTTTCATATATCAAGTAAACACAGCCTTGAATTTCAAGATACACTTTATAATAATTTCAAATATCCAGTGAAAGCAAATATCACGTAAAGGCAATAAAAAATTTTCAAGATGAACCTCTAAACCTACAATACTCACATTAAGCTCTCCATCATAGAACATCTCATTTGGTAGTTTGAGAATATCTTTATGGGACCTGTAGCTGTTCCGCAACTTGGTCACAACCTTTCTATTGAACTGGCCATGATTTGCTTTATACATATCTCTTTCCATCAGCCTCTCCAAAATGGATTTGTCTAGAAAACAATTTGAGTAACACTATGATTAAAAGTCTGGTACTTAATGAGGTCTAACAATACTATATACTGTATGATATACAGTATACTAATATATATATTAGCGAGAGGCTAATCTGCATATCAAGAGATAAAAGGAAAACCTTGTAAGTCTTTTTATGGGTTTACAGGACCACCTCTTCGTAGCAACTGGAAAAATTTTAATGATGTAGTTCTTAGCCATTACTTTACCATCCCGGTACCCAGTTCCAAGACTTGGAAATGCATATATCTGCCTTACAGTGAGTGGGTACAAATATCAATCACATGGTTAAATCCTTCTTACCTAGACCATTCTTGGTGAAAAGCTTCCCAGTAGTGAAACACCGTTGATTTCTTATTACTGGTCCAAGTGGATACGGGTCACCCGCAAGAACAACTTGTCCTTTTTCCACTATTCCAGCCATCGCTGCTAAACACTCAGGCTCCATGGCGTGCCCACATTCATCTAAGAACACATGAGTAATGTGTCCAGGAGGGAATGAGGAAGAGGCTATTCTGTGTGGACAGGAAAATATATATCAAGATGTAAAGGTTTATACTACTAGTAAAAAATTGAACATATTTCCTTAGTAATTTTTCCACCCAACATCTCTTTAACTGCAACTTCCTATAGGAGTGGGGGTAGAAAGTTTAAAGTTAACTATAAAAGATATGTTTGAGTGCTGACATTTAAAAATAATTTTTGCCATATACTGGACTTAAATAAATTTTGCCATACACTGGACTAAGATATCAAGTTGAGTAAAAGGGCAAAGAAACTATACACTATTGGAGAAAACTTAAAGAATCCCAAAGACATTTTAGCATAAAGGCAAAGTTCATACTAATCACTACAGGAACATTACTATATTATGGTAAGTGAAGATAATAACTGATTACCTATGTGCATAATGTGCTAATTAATCAATATTTTCCTCAATATAAACCTGTTCACTGATGTATACAATAGCAACTGTGCTGCATTAGAGAAATTTCAATTCAATGGCTCCCAATGAGAATTCGGCTCATTATGTAAGTTGAATTTTGGGAATTTACATCTTGAACCATGACAGAAATTATTGCATTATGTTTTGTACTCTTCTTAATTCTGATCAAAAATATCATCCCCTATGGGTCTCTTATATCTAAATGAAAGAATATTAGGAGATATCAATAAATCTTCAATTTCACTAAAAAAAGCTTAGAGACAACACTTGTCCCCAACAGACGATAAAACATGGGAGAGCTATGTGTCTATCTCAAATAATTATTGAAGTGTTGTAGTTATAGCACACTGCTCTTTGACATTTATCAAAGTATTGATTGCAGAGATATCCTAAGTAGATAGAGTACAATACATATTAAAAAAATAAACAAGTAGAGTACTGATAAAATTATTTGTCGTAATACAATGCACTCTAAAATCTACAAATTAATATAAGTAAGCAAGAGAAATTTAGACAGAAAAGGTGAAAACAAAACAACAATCGGGAATATCAATTATATGGGCATCATACATATTTAATAACCACTGAAAATTCTTTTTCCCACATGCAGCTGGCACATGTTAGAATAATTTAAAAAAAATTTCAATATTTCCTTTCTAAACGGCCAGCACTTTGCTGTTATAGAACAGAACAATATAATCATCTTTCAGGTGTCAAGAATATGTAGACAATCTAACAAGAACACAATAATATAATTACCTTGCAGATGTTACGAACGTGCAGATGATCAC
The DNA here is from genome assembly GCA_037179515.1 of Halocaridina rubra. NCBI lineage: Eukaryota > Metazoa > Arthropoda > Malacostraca > Decapoda > Atyidae > Halocaridina > Halocaridina rubra. The sequence goes on along the minus strand of JAXCGZ010017697.1, from coordinate 39,106 downwards.
CCGAAAGCTTTTCAGTTGTGCGTCACTTGGAATGTAAATTTGTTGATCTCTTATATTTGATATATCAAACAAATTATTAGGAACTGAAGCCCTGAAATATAAGACAATATTATTAACTTCATTAATAAAATGACACAATGCAATTTATTTCCATGTTGATGTAATTAACTGACTGGGTCGCCTTAAATTAGACAATTATATATGCTATCTGTCAAGCAGAAATTCTCCAAATATATCTTACAGTACGACTTTTTTTTCCCACATACCAGGTTCCACTGAAATTAGCAGGATGCCACCAACTGTAACAAAGACTTACTCTATTAAAAGTTTCAACAAAATCTGCCTATTACTGCCTCATTGATAGCTATTCTATGTCCAGAATATAATTCTAGGGGAGGAATTGACAGTTCCATTCTCCCTTACCTATTTTAGTTGCTACCTAAGGCACAGAATAAATGAGGAGGATTCTATATTCCCCCCATCGCAACAGATATAAAATTTCCCCATTTTCTACGAAATACATGTTGCCACCCATAAACTGTACTTCCATCATAAGTTTCTATGTTTTCTTATTTTTCATTATTTTAAAACAACTAACTTAAATGGAGAGAGGACAGGGGACAAAAATCTTTTCCTCTCTGAAACTGCTTACAATACAATATCAAATACAGGGGATGAGGATGAGGTTACAACCCTTTACTTTTTTTGCTATGGTATACAACTGCTGTAGTTAAAAATATTATGTAAGAAAATTTAACATTTTCAATAAATATGACTTTTTTGAAGTAACTGTTTGGCCAGAGTTAACAAGAGAAATATCTTATGTGGCCTGGAAGATTGTAAAAGGAGCCAATATGTGTTCTATAACCTTGTGCTAAACATTGAAATAAATTTTCACTTGAACCTGCACTCCAACAACCTTGTAATTATTATATGTTGGAAACTTGTAAAATGTGAGCTAAAAGTAACTATTGGATCCTTTCAAACCAACTACTCATTAAGACATAAATGACAACTCCAGATTGTTATATACATATGGAGAATAAAAAAGCATATGATGACATTTACATATTTTATAATCCAAATGTGTCCAGGAACAAAATACCCTTTAATAAGTATCAAAAAGAGGAGAATACACATAACCCTTTCCTCTGCAGACACGAACACAAACGATACCTAGCTATGTTTGCCCAAACAAGGACCCATCTGCAGTAAAGTTACATAATTTTATACTTAGCCATACAGCACAGTTTCATACATATAATGTCACAGATAAAAGATATGATATCCCAGACAGCTACGTCTTCGGTGAAGAGTAAACACAACATATCAAGCATACATAAAAATTTTTGCTCTTCAATATTCAACACCTCTTTTTAAAACTAAAAAGATAATGAAATTTTTACTTACACACTTCTTGAGGGAGCATGAAGACGAATCATGTCTTTTTTTATGATGTGTTCGAGCAACCTCTGAGCAATTAAGTCAGCGGCAGCATTTGCAGGGGCAGCAGCCAAGATTCGACTTCCAGGATGTAATTTGTACACCTGCCAAAACATGCCAGGCACGTGATAAAATGTAAGACACTTCAAATAAAGTAGCAATACTTTCCTCTGATGTTAGAGCCCAGGAGAGGAATTTGAGAGAAGAAAAGAAGAATATTAATGGCTTTGGGTCTTGACTCGGCCATCCCCCTTAAAAATAAGATTGCAGCCTTTGTGAATATTTTACTCCAGTTGTCAGGATATCTTGGAACATATTATTTCTTCTTTTAACATGATGTCATATATTGCTGGGGCGAAAAGGGTGATCACACGTGAACAATAAAGGAAGGGATAGAATTCCATCACACCCAGCACAATACACATTTCATCATCAGCTTTATGACAAGACAAAATATATCAAAGAGTGAATGGAGCCCTTTGATCCCTTTTAGTTGCCTTTTGGCTTGCAGGAAATATGGATGCAAATTCCTTCTCCCCTGCCACCAGGGATATTTTACCTTCTATCTAACAGAGATCTTTTACCTTCTATCTAAAAATATATTGGTTATCTTCAAATTTTGTCAAGTACGTCACTTACCTGTTTAATAGCCTCTACAACAGTAACAGTTTTTCCAGTACCAGGAGGGCCAAAGATGATATAGGGAGCTGGTTTTGACGTTCCTGCTAATATATTACTCACAGCTTCCTTCTGTTCAGGATTAGTTTCAATTTTCCTATTGTACAACCTGTTTGAATGAAAAATAAAAAAAAACATTTATATGCATTAGACCAGCAAAAAAATAAATGCTAAAGCCTTTCCTCAAATCAAAGTCTTTAATATTTCTTTATTCTACTATTGATATAATAAAGAAATAATAAGTATTTTGTTTTCTCTTCCTTTATAATTTCTTTTCATTCTTTCATCCTAGGACAAGAATAGTTCCTCCATCTTCCCCTGTGCGTCGTTCAAGTCCATTAAGTGGGGTGGAGTGAGGGAACTGGGAAGCCCCCTTTGTATTTTCCTCTGAGAGTGTCAAGGTTATCCTTTGACTTGGTCATAATCCTTACAGGGGGGGAATGTGGCCTTTGTATAGAGGTACACACTACATCTTAATGTGTTGATCAAATTTGAGTATTTCAATAGCTCAAGAAATTATAAGTTTAAGTTTCCCCTAGTTACTGGGGGAAAGTTCCGCACACGTATTCTCTACATGTCTTCTGAAATAAAAATGGGCAGGGAAGTGAGAGGCTGGCAATCCTATAATCCCTGCCGCTTTTTTTTTCCACGGAAAAGCTTGATATTAATTTGTTTCAAACTGTCTTCTTTCTCCAAGGAAGCAAGGAATACACAACCAAAAAGAGAAAACCTCAGATAAGAAAAACTAATAATAATTTGCATAATTTTGAAACGTAAATAACTGTACGTTCACAGTTACACATACTGTAAGCACACTACAGTTAGTAAACAAGATAAAGCATTTAAATACTTACAAAATATTTGAATATTCAGGTAGACCACTGCTAGGTGGTAACGTAGGAAAGGTGAGATTGTTCAAGGACAATTCCTTAGATAATATTAAGGCACGATGGCTTACACGCAAGGGGTGTCTGTTGAATGTAAACTCAACATTCACTTTAAGATTGTCAATGAAAGTCTCCATGAATCTGCAATTAAATTAGAACAGATTAATTAAATTAATAAATTAAACAGATTAATTACAATAACAAATTAATTAGACTGAACTCATAGAGTACTGAGGATTACAAAATCATTTTTACTCTAAGATTATATCTTCTTCTAGGCAAAGAGGGTACAACAATAAAAACACAAGGTAACATCACTCAGAAAGTCTAGATAGCTTTGTATTACGATATAATACATTACTGTTGATTCATAGCTGCTAATATGGCCAAAATAACATTATGTAAAAAAGTACACACAATAAAACGTTTCATAGAGTTTTTCAAAGGTGATGCCATAACCCAACTAAACTCAGCAAAGTAGCCATCAACGCAACAACAGATCCAAGGCAGCAGAGCTACAACGTAACCAGTCAAGCCTTCCCTCCTTTGGCAGCTGTTTCATAGTAAGGATATATTCTAGGAGAGACTGACAATACTTCACTCGCCTAGGCAAAAATGGAATACAGTTGCTGATTGCCCAATTCTGTTTATGGCTGTAATACTCCCTCGAGAACAGTGTGGATATTGGAAGGAGATATTAACAATCAAAAAGGACTATCAAACCTATCGATGTTACTTTTCTTTATCTTTTTTATATGATATCTTACCCCACTATAGTCAACTGGGTGGACAAAAAAAAGTTAGCAGAAAAGCAACATACCTTGCACATCCACACTTTTTCTATCAGCTGTTCAGTGGCAAGAAAAACTTCCTATGGAGAATGGATTGCTGGCCATTCGCTAGCTACCTGTCCTGTTTAAGCATTTTTGGGAAGCAGGGAATAACAGCATGGTGCCCTTTCTCTCTCAAACCACGAATGAATAATTTCTTTGCTTCGGCTGACAAGACCTTACTAAACAAATGGAGTTTCTTAACCTTTAGTGAAGAAGTTATGGCCAAACTAAGACAAAATACAATTGTTTCGAGGTTACAGAATAAGAAAAGAGTACATTTAGACAATGTGAACTCAAGATTAGGCATACTCACTGATTTGCAACATTTTCACTCTTTTATAATGCACTCTCCCAATATAAAATAAAACAGGGATACTAGTCATTGCCAAAGAGAAAAGAATATTAAAATTTCTGTAGTGCATTTAAAATAAGTCCCAATCTTTCCTTAAGATGTCCAATAAACCAAAAACTTTCACAACTCTATCCAAGGAAGGGTATTAAGATATCAAACTTATGAAGTATAGTATTTCATCTATATATATTTCCTTACCACAAACAAATAAGTAGTAATATTGATAAATGAACAAGGACAGAAACTGACACCCCTGACAAAGCTAAATAGAAAGGACATTAAAATTCATGGCATGCCTTACTAATAAAAAAAAAAATATTCACTGGGGCAACAACAATGGTATTGTCACAAACAAAAGAACTATATCTAACATTATAAAAAGAACTTACTCTGGATTAAATGCTAAGTACACTGATTTCTCGTTGACTTGGTGTACAATGCCCTCATATACAGGTTTCTTCTTTCCAACATAAGTGACAAAAACACTGTCACCTTTTAAAACAGATGGACGATTCTCTGCCAAGCCCAACACCTATTCAACAAAAATCAGTAATATATAGCGAATGAAAATCTTTCTGTAAATATGACACCACAGCATCTGACAGAAAGGTATGACAAAAGTCACAAGCAATATTCCTCTGAACCTTTATTTTTAGAGAGAATGCATGGAAAAGCTTCTCCCAAGTAATCAACAAGGCTCTTCCTCTAGAAGTGTCTGTTATTTATCTATTTGTGCTTACCCAATTGTGTTCGCATGAAATACTGTAGTCCTATGCACGTAATTTCCAGTTTTTAATAGGAATAACTTGTTTCTACTCATGAACACTTGTCAGATCTTTCTTTAAAATTATGAATACACTTAGCATTTACCATTTCTTTGTTTACCGACTTCCAATTATAAGTTATTCTTACATTAAAACAGTACTTCCTTACATCCTGCAATGAATTTTGCTTCCGAAGCCTCAAACTTTGGCCTCTAAATCTAGAGCCACTCATACCCAAGTATCACTCCCTATCCATTCTGTTAAAACCTTTGGAGGAATTCAAAAGCAATTACCTTACCCTCCCTCTTTCTTCTTGATTTGAGTAGTGATAAGCTTAATGTCTTCAGCCTTTCCTCGTAACTGAGATTACTTATTACTGTCACCAGCTCTGTAGCATGTGTTAGTACTTTCTCCAATTATTTTATATCCCTTTTCCAGTGTACAATCCTTAAGGGTGCTGCATATTCAAACTTAGGCCTCAGATCTGTCAGGTAAATATTTTTGACACGTATCTGTCCATATGTCTGCTAACAAACTAGATGCTGCATTTACAACACCATTCATATGTATTCCAGAAACAAATCTTGACACTCCCCTCTAGTTACTGAATAACCATACAATGGCCTTCTTACACCCTTACCCTTTCTAATTATTTTAAATTTTGAAGTATTGAATCTCATTAGCCATTTGTTTGACCAATCATGCAGGCTAGTTAGATTTTCCGGTAGCTATCACCCTTGTCGTCTTTTACTCTCTTCATAATCTTTGCATTATTTAAAATATATTTTAAAACTGTATTTACAGACTCCAAAAGGCTAAACTGGTATAATTGAAAGCTGGTGCCTAGCAGCGTATATGAAATACACAATCCTGAAGCTGTGCTAAAATATATCTAAACAACAACTACTTTAATCAAAATTTATAAATACACAACACTTAAGAATTTATAGTAGACAGTTATCGGTGCTGTGTTGTCAAAATAGACTAAAGAGGTTAGGAAAGTACTATAGATGCTGCTTTACATACCTCCAGTTCCACACACTCGGCCTTAGGATATATTATCCGAGGGACTTTCTTCAGAGGTGCCTCAGGCATACTGTAATACTGAATGTCAAGTTCCATTTGCATTTCTTCTATCCAGAGCATTGTTTGGAACCATTCAACATGGTTATTTTCTGTTAAGCCCTCCTTCATCATATTACTGAAAATTAAGATATATGTATGAAAAAAAAATTACGGCGAAAGGTATTCCATATTTTATACAATGGTTCTTATACAGACATACTCATTATTTTTATTTGAAAGCTTGCACTACTCAAATAGGAATACTATATACAAGATTAATATAAGCCCCGAGAAACAGAGACCCATATCTCTGATATAGCCCTTGGAATGGGATGCATACAGGGTAGAATAGATAAGAGGACTAAATATAAAAAAACGTTCTGTATAATAGGAGGAAACTAAGATTTCAGGTTTTTAAAGGAAACAGAAAATGGGAAGACACATTTTAATGTTATACCTGAGGAATATGTCCAGAAATTATCACTGACGATGGTTTGATCTTTTCCACCATATAAAATGGACATAAGCGTGATTGTAAGCAAATGTTATAATTAGAGACATAGATGTGAGCTACAAATATTTTGTTTTTTCCTTCCTTGTAATCTATAAAAACACCATACTGTACATCATTTCAAACTAATTTATTTTTTCTCATGTATGACTTTCACAATCATTATGTAAATGGACCTCACACTTTATTCCTCAATCTCTGCTGTGGTCTACCTCTGACGAAGAAATCTGATAAACTAGCCTTGCAAATTCTCCAAACTAATCTCTTATTCTGCAAATACCCAAATCAACTATAACTTCTCTGTCTCCCTTTACACTAAAATATTCCTATTCCAAATTCATCCTCCTTTTGTGGCTGCACAAGGAGGATGATCAAGAGTTTTATATATATATATATATATATATATATATATATATATATATATATATATATATATATATATATATATATATATATATATATATATATATATATATATATATATATATATATTTCAGTTTGAAGGTATTTATGTAGATAAAAATTCTTTTTACAGCTACAGACACAAAAATACTGCTGATGAAGCTATCCCCAAAGGTCTTCAGTTGAATCACTCCCTACATATTAAAGTCTGTATTTTACGTCTCCATCATTTATTCTGTCTTCTTACTTTATCCCTTCAGAAGAACCCGCCTTCATGTAATATTTCAAGCATCTACAAATGTCTAGACAATCCACTTCCTACAAAGATATACTAAGTATTCAAATTCTTATTTATCACTAGAGTATGTAAACAATTCACCTCAGATATTGATGAACCTGAAGCAAAATTTTAACTTAGAAAATTTCTTCAGACCAATCTTAAATGAAAGAAGCCGCATATGAATAATTATACAAATACTTCAAGATTTGATTAAAAACTTGCTGACTTCCATTTTAAGTTGTGGCCATACAACAATATCAGTGGAATATGGCATTATGCTGAAAAAACAAAATCATAAGGCTATGGCAAGAAAACCTATGAACATCAAAATTATGGCATCACGTATCCATTACAATTTAATTTACCTCAATCTTTGGGCCTCTGCCTGAAGGTTGGATGAAACTTTTGCAGGGTTGAAATTTTTTGCTGCAATATATTTAAGCCCCGTTTTGTAATAATACTGATGGAGAGGAATTCTTCTTGGAGACTGCTGCAAACTATTATTCCTGGAAAAATAACTTTTAGTCAGTATGCACAAGTCTTGTCTCCATTGCAGCAAGCAACATCAAGTTCTTTTATGGTCAAGGTAAACCAGAAAACAAAAAGCCTGGTCCTCGAACTTTGTACTAGCAATGGTATGATCTTGCTCATTACATGCGCAGTGCATAAATGAATGAGAGCATCAGCTTAAAAACGGAAATATAGAATCAAATATATATATTTTTATCACGCATTTTCTTCCTTTTGCTGTACTGTTTCTGATCTTGGTAGGAGAAGCCATATTAAAGAAAAAATGTTGATAGGTAATAGTCAATTAGACGTAAAGCAGTCTCAATGACATATTTGTTTTGAGTATAAATGTATAATTGGTAATGGTTCTACAATCTAGAACATAGAGAACTCTAATGCCAAATTCAGATTTACTAAGTGATGCATATTTATCAACTGGGCAAGGGCAGGATGTTCATAAGAAAACTTAGATTGAATAACTTACCAATATTACTTGGATGAGGGAGGGTGAAATGATGCATGCTGAATGCTATGGAGGGGAGAGAAGTCTCGTCAAGTAACAAAGAAACTTGTTTCTATATTTATTAACATACAAACTGTAGGATGGGCTTCATCACCTGATCAAAGCTGGAAACTATGAATATAATGTTCTGTTAATTGTGCAATCACAATTAATGGTGTAGTCACCATGGTCAGCAAGGTGTTAGGGGCTACAGAACAGGTGCTGATCATACATTTTCAAAATCTGCTATACGCAATAATGGGATCCAAAGAATATTAGTGGAAATTTTCTTTCTTGCAATTATATTCCGTGCTTCATTATGTCAAAATTTTGATTCCTTGTTGCTTTCTTTGGGGATTGCCCTGATCTTGTATAATTAGTGTAGACTACTTACTGGTAATTGGAGGATACCCCTCTGAGAACCTCCACAATTTTCAAGGGTTCACATGGGTGTGTATTAAAGGCTTGTATGGTCTTTGACTTTGAGGACCATGGTTTCTTGGTGTAAATGATCTGCAGATGTAATAGCTATGCTGCCTGTAATTATTTTTAGGACACTATCTTGTATAGACTGTGCGGTGTTGAGGTATGTTTTAGTGACATAAAAATTCAAGTAGGGCTTGCACAACTTTTGCCAATCCAATCATGTTTTATGGTGGTGCAGTTAAATATGTGGGTTTTTTATTGTGTTCTGAGTAATCTTGAACCATGGGAAAATGCACTGTGTATGTTGTGTTAACTGATGACATGGTTTCTTCATGCTGATCTCATCTATGTTATTTGCAGAACACTGGGGATGTGTGTGCAGTGTGTTTTAGGTGCTGCTGCAGGGTGAAGAAGAGGGAGTGTGAATGGGGATGCAGATGAGGGATAGCCATGAGTGCATGGCGCTGGTAACATTCAGCTCATAATAGTTTATATGCATCACAACATATGAAAACATCAAAGTGTTTGTTTTCTTCATACGTTACTAAACTTATGACTCATAAGCTCTAATGAGGGTGTTGCTTCTCAACCATACTACTAGTTTTTGCCAATCACATGGCAGTAACTTTATTTTTTAACCCCATGCTCTGTTCTGGATATTTACATCCAACTCTGAGCTCACCAAAATCCAACATCAGAAGAGGATAGCCTATGTGAGTAACTCTATTAGTAAGCAATCAGAGTGCAGAGTAGAAAACACAATAGATCCAAAAATTCTGTGAATGACTAATTTTAATAAAGCTTCACCATACTTACTTAGGGAGAGGAACACCAGGGATAAAGGAACCTTTATCATGATGTATGTAAAGATTGGGCTTCTTCTTAATGTATGGGGTAACAGCCCGACAATCCCTAGCAACACTGTCCACAACAACCACTTCCTACAAAACAATATATTACTGTAATATACGCAGTGCTATACCCAGTGGAGAGGTAGAAAGAATCATATCCCTCTATTCCCTGCATTTCCAAAATATCCCGGTATAAACAAACTGCATAAATATAAATTCTATTTGATAAAAGAACAACAACAGTAAATATTGTAGAGAATATAATTTTTACTATATTCAAGCTTATTTACTGCTTTATACTATTTCAATATTTTTATGAAGCCATTAAATGTAATGCAAAGCACTGCATGGACTATATTTTTCTTCTAAACCTTTTTCTACTATTATATTGAACATTTATGTATAAACTTTAACCAAACCACATGCTCTGTATAGTTATTGAAGTCTTCACATATCTAAAAAAACACTGTATGGGCTATTGTCAATTATTTTCAGCTCTGTGCACCAACACAATATAAATCATTTAAATGTTTATCCTAAACTGTAAATTATTAATAAATTTAAATTTAAATGTTACCACTAATAAAGCAGTAATCTTTACAAATCAAACAAAATCCACACAATATGGAGTATTTCTTTTTTATTAACTTCTGATCTAATGTCTTCAACTTTTAAGAAAAACTTTTTTTTTTTACTTGAACTTGGCATGCATAGAACTGGAGGCCTCAAACGTTATGAATATTGTACTTAACTGACTCATACAGGACACAGCATAAAACTTGGTAGTTTTTCTCCTTCATCAACAGGAATAATACAATGATTATAGACTTCCATAAAATACTATACTGTCTACATAATATTCTATAAAATTTACATGTCTACATAGAATTTTATAAATACTATACTGTCTACATAGAATGCTAAAATTATTAAAGTGCCTACATAAGAGTCAAACTACTATTCAAAATCACCTACCACTGTCCGCACAATAAAGAAAAGACTATCATCTTCTGCTTTGAACTGAAAGGCAAATGGGACGGATTCCACACCAACCGAGCCCCCTTCCACGTGACAATTGATGCAGTATTCAATTCCTGCAAGAAATACAAATTAAAGGTCAAAATGATACCAAAGTGCCCTGTGGTGGCAGGCACAATGTCAAAGAATAGCCCCAACATATTCCCTGCATGTCGTAAGAGGCGACTAAAAGTGGATGGGGCAAGGGGACTGGGAATCCCCCCATTGTATTAACCTCCCACAAGACGTCAAAGAAGAAGGGGAGTAGAGGGGAGAGTAACTTCTCCCCAAACTCTAGTTTTGGGGTGACTAAATGTGCGTGGTTGTAGTACGATAGAGACCAAAAGATGTGGGAGGAAAGAAAGAAAAAAAGAGGAGGATGGATGTAGTGGCATTGTGTGAGACGAAGATGAAAGGAAAAGGAGAAGTGGCATTTGGTGAGGTGACAGGTAGGGTGTCTGGGGTTGAAAGGGGGAGAGCGAGAGAATGTGTGGCATTATTGCTGAGAAGTATGAAAGATATAGGGAGAAAAATGTGGAAAACAAGCGGAAGGTAGAGGAAGAGAAGAGGTTGGCAAATGTTAGGTGGGGACAGGATTTTAGTGGGTCATATGAGGAAAATAAAGAGAAGTTTTGGAAAGAAGTGAAGAGAGTAAGGAAAGGTGGATCAAGGATGGAAGAGACAGTGAATGATGTGATTGGACAGATGTTAAGAGGGAACGATGCAAGGAAAAGATGGGCAGAATATTTTGAGTGGTTGCTGAATGTTGAGGATGAAAGAGAGACAGATATAGTGGCAGTGGGGGGTGTTCAAGTGCCAGTAATGGGTGATGAAAATGAGAGAGAGATTACAGAGAGGAGATGAAAAGGGCATTGGATGAAACGAAAGCAGGTAAAGCACCTGGAATGGATGGTGTGAGAGCGGAGATGTTGATAGAATGGGGTGTGACTGCATTGGAATGGTTAGTGAGAGTGTTTAATATATGCTTTATGTTGTCAATAGTGCCAGTGGAATGGGTGATTGCTTGCATAGTGCCCCTATACAAAGGTAAGGGAGATATGTATGAAAGAAGTAATTTTAGAAGTATAAGTTTGTTGAGTGTAGTAGGATAAGTGTATGGTAGGATAATGATTAATAGGATTGGGGATAAGACAGAAAATGTGATCGCAGAAGTGCAGTGGTTTTAGAGGAGGTAGAGGTTCTATAGATCAGATTTTTAGAGTTAGGCAGTTATGTGAGAAATATTTAGCAAAGGTTAAGGATGTATAATATTTTGAGGTTATAGGGAATTGATGGTAGACTGTTACAAGCAGTGAAGAGTTTGTATGAGGGCAATAGAGCTTGTGTTAGGGTAGGGAATGAAGTGAATGGTTTCCAGTGAGTGTGCGACTGAGACAGGGATGTGTGATGTTACCATGGCTGTTCAATTAGTATATTGATGGAGTCGTAAGAGAGGTGACTGAGTGGGTGCATGGTCGAGGTTTGAGAATGGTAGATGGGGATGATAACGAGCGGGAGCTGAATCAGTTGCTGTTTGCAGATGATACTGTGGTGGTGGCAGATTCAGAGGAGAAGCTGTGTCAGAGTTTGGTATGGTGTGTGAGAGAAGGAAGTTGCGAGTGAATGTGGGAAAGAGAAGTTATGTTGTGTACAAGAAATGAGGATGGTGCTGGATTGAATGTTATGTTGAATGGAGAGATACTTGAGGAAGTTGATCAGTTTAAGTGTTTAGGCTTGGTTATAGCTGCAAATGGTGGAGTGGAAGCAGATGTGTGTCACAGAGTGAATGAAGGATGTAAAGTGTTGGGTGCATTAAAAGGAGTGATGAAGAATAGATGGTTGGAAATGAATGTTAAGAAAGTTTTGTATGAGAAAATGGTTGTGCCAACTGTGATGTATGGATCAGAGTTATGGGGTATGACAGTAAGTGTGAGATGGAAACTAAATTTATTTAAGATGAAATGCCTGAGGAGTATGATTGGTGTATCTCAGTTGGATAGGGTTAGGAATGAAGTGGTGAGAGCAAGAACGGGTGTGAGGAGAGAATTGGCAGCCAGAGTAGATATGAATGTTCTAAGATGGTTTGGCCATGGGGAGAGGAGGGATGATGAATGACTGCTGAAAAAGGTGATGAATGCGAGAGTTGATGGGGGAAATGCTAGAGGGAGGCCTAGGTTTGGGTGGATGGATGGAGTAAGGAGAGCCCTGAATGATAGGAGGATGGATGTGAGGGAAGCAAGTGAGCGTGCTAGGAATAGGAATGAGTGGCGAGCGATTGTGACGCAGCTCTGATGGGCATCTGCTGTTACCACGGGGCTGCATCTTACAGAGGTAGTCCTGTGTAGGGGCAGTAGGGGAGTTGGCATATGAAGCGACACAGGTTGTGGAAGAGCCGGGAGGATGGGCTGTGGCACTCCAGCAGTGCCATCTGAACAGTCGCTAGCTCCCTCGTCATTGCCCATAGAGCAAAGTAATCCCCTTATTGTTTCTTTTTTTTATGTCGGCTACCCCCCAAATTGGGGGAAACAGCCAGTGGTAAATGGACGATACCAAATACATTTAAATTCTCTATTTCAAAGTAAAATACAGGGCAAAGGCCCTTAATGTATTTGTCACTAATAATTCTCTAAATTTCTAAGCCCTAAACATTTACTAACTTAATTACGAAAAGGAGAAGATAATGACAAGCTTTGATATGATTACATTATGCCATTTGATATATACCATAAAGGCCTTTGAATACTTCATTAATACTGTCTTAAGACTTCTAATTCCCCTGGTTAGCTTTTAATTATTCTAAGCAAGTATGCTTGATAGGGGGAAATAAATATATAAATTGTACAACTTACATTTCGACCTTCAACAATTCAAATAACAAATAATGTTCTATAACCATATACAAATAGCTTACAAGCAGTGACACTAGTCATGAAATGAAAATCTTCTCAGCTTTAACCCATTTTTATATGGAGTCGCCGTTGTGAATGAGTCGTCTCCATCTATTTCTGTTGTGCTTCATTTTCATCAATACCCTTCCATTGCAAGTCATCCCCTATACAATCACGCCATCTTTTTCTTGGTCTTCCTCTCCTCCTTCTACCCCGAACTTCCATCTCCATCGTATGTCTTCCAACATGATGTTCGTCCCGTCGTAACAGGTGTCCATACCATCTAAGCCTTCCCTCCTGTATTTTCTTTGATAATTCAACTACCTTTGTCGATCCTCTTATATACTCATTCCTAATTCTATCCTTCCTTGTTACTCCAGACATCCACCTCAATATTCACATCTCCGCTACATCCATCCCCTTCTCAACTGTCTTCCTCATACTTGCCGTTTCTGTTCCATATAACTTAGCTGGTCTTACAATGGTCCTATGAAACTTTCCCTTCAATCTCAGTGGTACCTTACTGTCATTGAGAACACCAGATGCAGACCTCCAGTGATTCCAACCTGCCTGAATTCGATGTCTCACTTCATGATCCATGCTTCCATTAGCCTCTACTATGGACCCCAAGTACTTGAATTTCTGTACTCTCTTTATTTCTTCCCCATCTATTCTTACGCTATATCCACCATCCTCAGCAATGTTGGCACACATATATTCGGTCTTTGACCTGCTTATCCTCATTCCTCTCTCCTCAAGTGCTGCTCTCCATCCCTCCAACTTCTCCCTCCTCTCTGCACACAATACACATCTTTGGTCGTTACATCCATCACCACATTGAAGATGAATGAACAAGTGCCGACCCCTGATGTAATCCCACTCCTACCTCAAATCCATCTGTCTTTCCAACACTGCTTCTCACTCTGGTATACACATTCCTAAACATCTCCTGAATAATTCTAACATAGTTTTCCAGTACCATTTCCTCCCTCAAACATCTCCATATTTCCTGTCTTGGCACTCTGTCAAAGGCCTTTTCAAGGTCTACGAAAACCAGGTGCAAGTCTCGTTGTTTTTCTCTGAATTTCTCCATCAGCTGCCTTATACAAAATATTTCATCTGTTGTGCTGCTTCCCTCCATAAATCCCAGCTGTTGTTTCCCTATTCTCACTTCTTTTCTTAGCCAGCCATCTATCATTCTCTCCAGTATCTTCAGCGTGTGAGACATTAGCTTAATGGCTCTATAATTGCTGCATTTTTGGACATAACCTTTACCTTTAAATAGAGGTATTAATATACTTTCCTGCCACTCTTCTGGTATCTTTTCCTGTTCAGAGATTTTTGCCATAAGATCATACAAGATGCCTACCCCTTCCTCTCCTAAGGCATTCCAAACTTCAACAGGAATCAAGTCAGCTCCTGATGCCTTCCCATTCTTCATTTTCTTTAAGGTACGCATCACCTCTTCCCTAGAGAACCCCATTACCATTCCCATGTTTACTTGTACATCCTCTCTAATAAGTCTTTCATTTTCTTCAGTTAGCAGTTGCTCAAAATACTCCTTCCATCGTTTCAGGGTGTCTTCTTCCTTCTTTAGAAACGTACCATTCCCATCTTTAATTTACATAATATGGGCGATCTCCTTCGTACTTTTATTTCTTACCTCTGAAAGTTTGAGCATCTTGCTTAAAATAAAATTTACATTACATAATAAAATCAATTTTGGGTGTTTAGAACATGCAACAATGCATACGAGTGGAGATAAATTCTAAAGAGAGAGAGAGAGAGAGAGAGAGAGAGAGAGAGAGAGAGAGAGAGAGAGAGAGAGAGAGAGAGAGAGAGAGAGAGAGAGAGAGAGAGAGAGTCGTACGGCATCTGATACAGACACCTATAGCCGCTAGAGTGCGGAGTGCACACTCTAAAACCCACCGCCACAGGATGGCATACAGAGCCTGTGTCAGATTTTAGTCAGAAGTCAGTCCTTGCCGGGGGCAGAACTTACGTCCACAGTTAGACACCTCCCCCTTAGGGGGCGGGAATAGTGAGTGACAGGAACTATAGAAATGGGAGCTTTGAGGAACAAGTCAGTTCAAGTTTTCTCTAAATAAATTACTGTTAATTGAACGATGCCTCTCTATCACCGACGTAGCTACCTATATCAATACGTATAGTGTAAGAAAAACACTATATGACGAGAGAGAGAGAGAGAGAGAGAGAGAGAGAGAGAGAGAGAGAGAGAGAGAGAGAGAGAGAGAGAGAGAGAGAGAGAGAGAGAGAGAGAGAGAGAGAGAGAGAGAGAGAGAGAGAGAGAGAGAGAAACAATACATACCAGGTAAAATCCTAACAAATTTGGGATTCTTGGTAACATCGTAGGCATCACTGAGCTTAATTCTACGACTTCCATGCAGACCTTCGACTTGCCTTAGAATAACAGGCGTACTGTCGCCTGCATTTTTGACAATTAAATCAAAGGATTTCTGCCCACCTGAAAAAGAAAAGAGAAAAATATTTTATTTATAAATGTACTTAGAAGCAGATAATAAAAGGTGAAATATTATTATCCAAGACACCAGAGATATAAAATAAAACACCATTCTCTCCTACAGCTGTTAATACACTTCCGGAAAAAAAAAAGATTTGGGGGAGATACTATTAACCTACCCCAGATTCTCTATCCCTTCTAACCAATCACTTTGGCAGACAATGAACATGAGTGCAAATTTTTCTTCAACACAGTCAATCAACCTTAAGTATGAAAATAGAAACTATTCATAACAGGTGCACTACATCTCTCATTGTTCTAAAAATGACTTAGTGGAGAGTTGGCAATTCTTACTCCCTGAAATTCCCCCCCACATGTCAAAAAATAAATGATGAAAGGGGGTAAGGATGAGCAAGGTATGATGATGATCCTGCTCTCTACCCTTATTTTGTTCAGTTGTGCCCAACCAACTGGCTTCATCAGGATATAGAGCTATACTGAGTGAAAAAATAAGTTACTGAAAAAACAAACTTTAAAATTTATCTATATCAAATAAAATTAAAAAAATATTTGACACATACCTGGCTGAAGGGTGACAGATACACTTCCAAATTTTTCTTCATAGGATAAAGAGGCAATTCCATCCTGTGGCCGAATTTCGACACCATTCTTATTACTTGCAAGCAGATGCCTGTTGAAATGTATATACAGTATTGTACATTCCAGTAATAATATTCAATAAGAAATTATCTATGGTAAAACCTCCACATTCTTCAATAGCACAAGTTTTAAATATTACTTCTTTATTATAAATATTACCTATTCCTACCAAATAAACTGCCTTCATCCCTTTACTCGCAAAATATGAATACTGTATATACACCTGGAGAGCTTATATCCCAAAATCCGTACCAAGTGAAATCCTGAATATTATAATATTATCTATCAATACAGTTGGCCCCAACTCACACCCCATAAAGTTATAGTTCTGGACTAATGCTTAACTCTCCAAAAATATAGAATGAAACAACAGATAGTAATTCCTAACTTTTGAATAAGGTGCATACCTGAGAGACAATATCTACAGTATTTGCAAACCCCCTTTGTTTACTTATTAACTTAGTCAAAAGTGATCTCTAGTTTTGTGATAGCTCTCTTAGTTTCACATAAGTATTTTCCCAAGAGCCTGATTTCACTGTGCTTTTGTGTTTTGAGATTGCAGTTCGTTCCATCTAAAAATGTTAGTCAGGCCTTCTATAATTGCTTCATACCAAGGAAACACTAATTGATTACGAAACACCTTGTATTTAAATTTAAGGAAATGATAAATTAATAAGACTTAACTGTGACAGGAAGCCAAAATGACCATACCTTTGCGATTGATACCAATGCTTCAGCCATTTGCCACGGTGCACGGTTGTGGACTTGTGATCTTCAAATTCCTGTTCTGACAAAAAGTCTGCCTGCAGAAATATTATTTCTATATTAGTAATACAAGATGCTTCTAGCAAAGCAGCCGAGATCGAGAGAATTTCATAAATCATTAACATTAAAGAAGAAAAGTAGTCCACAATGCTATGAATATAAATTTTACTGATGCCATGAGTCTGGAAATCAAAGACAGCATATATATATATATATATATATATATATATATATATATATATATATATATATATATATATATATATATATATATATATATATATATATATATATACCGGTATATATATATATATATATATATATATATATATATATATATATATATATATATATATATATATATATATATATATATATATATATATATATATATATATATATATATATATATATATATATATATATATATATATATATATATATATATATCATTATGTGGAATACTTATTTTCTTTAATGTTAATCAATTATGAAATTCTCTTGATCTCGGCTTCTGTGCTGAAAGCATCTTGTGTATATATATATATATATATATATATATATATATATATATATATATATATATATATATATATATATATATATATATATATATATATATATATATATAAGGGGGTCCCCGATTTACGACAGGGTTCCGTTTCTGACAGCTGTCTTAACTCAAAAATCATTAAAAGTTGGAAAACACCTACATTCGAAACTAGGTCTCCCACCATTGTTAAAAATAAATACTCTAATATATGGACAAATAATCTAAGTTCTTAATCTAAGACATATAAATAGTAAAACTACTACACAGTATTGCTTACCTCTACTTGTGTAATCTAAGACAAAAATAGTGCAAGTACTTTATCCTTAATGATCATTGCCACAGGCAAATGAGCTAATCCAAGTGATTGGCCAATGCTCTTAGCACTATCTCCCTCTTCTGAGCATTTTACTATTTCAGCTTTAAGTTCCATGGTGATGGCTCTTCTTTTCTTCGCAGCACTGGCATCAGAAATATCACCACTACGCTTTGGAGACATAGTAAGGTCAAGAACAAGCGAACACGAGAGAGCAGATGAGGACAACAATAATATGGCGGACGAGAGTAAACTGAGCAGTAATTCTTCCTCTTCTAATGACGCGTGATGACATGTTCTTTCGCAATGCTCAACAAGCTGTCGTATAGTGTTATTCTAACACAGTACTTATTCTATAGGTAGCGAGGTCGGTGATAGAGATGCATCATTCAATTAACAGTAATTTATTTAGAGATAACTAAACTTGTGCCTCAAAGCTCCCATATCTATAGTTCCTGAAAGTCACTCTTCCCGCCCACTTAGGCGGAGGTTTCTAACTAACACGTGAGTTCTGCCCCCGGCAAAGTTTGACCCCTAACTAATGGACAAGCTCTCTGTATGCCGTCCTATGGTGGCAGGTTTCCGAGTGCGCACTCTGCCCTCTGGCAGCTATTGACGTCTATGTGAGATGCCGTACGAAATAGCTACTTTGCATAAAATCTTTTTACAGCTACGTGTTTGGTAATTTTGTAAATTAATTCAATATAACCAAATACATATACTGTACTAATAAATATTAAAAGCCAATTACTTTATATATACAGGGTACAAATACAGCTGCACTGCTAGCTGTGTATTCATTCGCCACGCTCAAAAACTTTTCAGCACGCAGTTTGAATTTATCATACGAGACAGGTAGGTTAAAAAATTGATTCATTAATAATTTATTTATTATTTATTGGCTTCTGTCGTAACAGTGGAACGTCATGAATCGGAGACCCCATGTGTGTGTGTATATATATATATATATATACAGAAATCCCTCGATATTTCGCAGTTCACCTATCGCGGATTAAAAAAAAATATATATATATATATAAAATAAAATAAAGACTATTGTGACACCAGGATGGGCCAAAACAGAGATGGAGAGTGTAATGACCTGTCAGATGTGAAGGGATTATAAAAGATGTGTAATGAATATCCAGCTCTCTGCTGGGTTTTAATATACCTCTGCATTACTTTCATGATGTCTATTCCAATAATTCTCCTTAGATCTTATTACTATTAATAATTTTCCTTTGATGATGATTGTGGAGATTATTATTATTATTATTATTATTAAGGGCTCATCATTGCTTGTACATCTGTTGGTTTATTTACTTTAATCAGCTTTAGTCAGCTCTCACAACAAGCATGGAATACAAGTAAGTTTATTTCTTCAACCATATCAAAAATATATTTATATATGATACCAAAGGAATATGCATAAAGTACATTAAATTTTCTGGTGAAAAAAGCTAATAAAAGTTCATTGGCAGAATATGAAAGCTAAAAGAGTTCAGTAACTCAAGTTATAAACATTCCCTTCTTAATCTGCAATCCAATGAAGAAAATGCAATCATACATTAGTGTAACGGGGAGAAAGATTCTAAACTCATATTCCCTGTATGCCATAAGAACCAACTAGTAGTAATAGAACATCAGTGGGTTGGCAATCTCTCCCTTTCTGGAAGATAGCAATGATAATCAGGAGACTCAGAAAGCCCAATGCCTCAATTCTTTTAATTCTGTTGTGTTCACGTTCCTATTTTATGCAGGATATGGCCCTGACTCGAAACCAAAAATCAAAAATAGTAATACACAACGAACCTTACATAAAGGGCATCTGAGCTGGCCTGGTATATTTCTTTCAGCTGCAAGAAAGTAAAACAAAAGATTAAGTATTAATAATAATAATGAAAAAAATTATAACCTCCCACAGTTGAGATTCAAATTGGAAACCAGTGAAACAGGAGTCCACGGCTTAGTGGATTTAGCTCACAAAGTCACAAAACAGTGAATCTAAACTCCTAACCATGTTTCAGACATTAAGAAGGCAAGCTTGCACCTCTAAACTCTGATCCAGCAATAACCCTACACTTTTATCTTATATTTTTTCCTCAAAATGAACCATGGTTATGGAATAGAATATCGGGTACAGTCTTACCTTCAATTATTCTAAAAACAAAGACAAACGTTTTGGCCATGTTTGAAAAAATACAAATACATATTACAAGGAATAGTGACCAGATATCAAAGAATTTATCTCTGAAGGCAATTAAGGCTTGATTAATCAAAGGGAGGATTCACTTCCATACCCTTAGGATGACATAGAAGGCAGCAACAGCTCACAGCATGGCAAAATATACATATATTAACTGAGAAACTACAAAAAATCAAGCAATAAAGATACTGCATTAAAGAGAAAAGATAAACATGGATCAAATTGGTGTTCTCAAGAAAATTACTTCACAAATCAAAATTTATAGGATCAAAAGAAAGCTAATGAATACAACGGTCACAGGAGGAATGACATCTCTTGCTTGGTAGAATGTAAGGCAGCAATGAGAAACTAAAATAATATTTAACATCCTACTCATGTACTATTCATATAGGTACTACACAAAATAACACATTTAATACTATTGCTATAAACCAAAGCTAATATATATATATATATATATATATATATATATATATATATATATATATATATATATATATATATATATATATATATATATATATATATATATAACAGTGATGTAAATCCAAAAAAATATAAATTATTATAAACATATTCAGTAAAGGTAGTTCTTCTTTCAAGCAATTTGCAAACCAAGTTACGAGTTAAAATTTTAAATAAATTTCTATACAAAACTTTAATGAAAACATTACAAAACAAACTGATGTTCAGATAGTCTACATTAGTAATAAAAGAAACTTTTTACAGTGCTTGGAATTAAACAGGCAGAGCATATAGGCTATATTTTGCAATAACACAGCAAAAATGTACTTACCATGCACCATGTTTCAACAGTTGAAGTCGATACTGCTTATGGTCATTCAACACTACACTCAATACTCAGAGGATACCAACTTTAAACTATCTTCTCCTAAATTATAAAATTCCTGAAACAAAAGAAATATACCATCTTTGGATTTCCTTAACATACATATTCTGAAAGGATAAGAGGGGTTATTACAGCCAAAAGAGACAGCTGTACAATTAAAAAAAAACTTGCGTCCATCTCTCAAATCATAGCGAGTTCAATTATTTATTTAAATATACAACTGTTCGATTTTATGACCACGATCTTGACCACCATGGGTTAATTAATTAACTGAATGTCTGGATACTACTCTTCCTTTTAAATTTATATTTAAAATTTGATATTCGCCCATTTGATAAGGATTATCAAATATAGCTCACAAGAAAAGGGTAGTATATATATATATATATATATATATATATATATATATATATATATATATATATATATATATATATATATATATATATATATATATATATATATATATATATATATAAAACTTCTGGCTAGTACAGTGGTAACGTGCTGGCCTCGCATTTGCGAGGTCGACAGATCGGTTCCTGCTCAGGACCGAGAGTTTAAGCTGTTTACTGGGAAGGTTACTTGCTGTGGATGGACACCACAGTGGGGGGGTTGGGGCTTGCCTCGGCTGACGTTCCGAGGAGCATCTCAGATAGATATCGGAACTGAAACACCGGCAAACTTTAACTTTATATATATATATATATATATATATATATATATATATATATATATATATATATATATATATATATATATATATATATATATAGAGAGAGAGAGAGAAATGTATGCTTCCAATATTACACAAAGAACAATATCAAATGTATCAATAGTTATTATTCAATGATGGCAAAATTTAATATACCCATAAACAACTTATGTATAAGATTTTTTAAAGGAACAAAATGTACCTCTTAGTAATATAAACTGATTCAAGAAATATGCCATATACCTGCATTACAGCACTATGCTACGAAAACACAAATGTTCCTAAAATCTGCACCCTAGTTCATGATTAGTCACTATGTCACATAACAGTAGTTCTATATTACAAAATAGCACACCACATCACATTTATCAGTTCTATTGTGATCAACATCACATTTATCAGTTCTATTGTGATCAAAAGTGCATATGTTATGACATTAACATATTAATTTCTTGGAATATATTATTTATCAAATCAACTGATAAAATTAGTAGTTTTTGATAAAGCTCTCAAAACTAGGTAGACATGTGATTAAAGATAAGTACTGATAAACATAATGCTTATATTAAAAAAAAATGTTTCATGATGCATATATGGATATATCCGATACAACAGGAGCTTTAACATTCGAAGGCATTTATAACTCAAATGCATACCTAAAAAAATTTATCTTACATTTGACAAAAAATTCATTATATCTCACTAAGGAATTAATTCAAAATTTGAATGTAAAGAAGATCTTTGCACAACTGATAAATAACTGGTAGCTCTAATAATAGATTAAAACCCTAAGTTACTGAATCAATTCCAGGGTGTATGTGGGTATTGCAAAAACATTCAGTCACTGGCTATGATGATTAGAGTCGTCACTCACAATGCTCAGAGATTCTGCTTCTGAGATAGATACACGCCATAATCTGCAGAACTTACATTATTTTAAAATCTGCTGGAAGCTGAGATTTTCCATGATGCTGGAAAAAAAAAAAAAGAGAGAGAGAGAGGAACGCCACAGACCTTAACTAAAGACCAATTTCACAAACTAGCATAGTTTGCAATGTTACGGGGAAAGTACTAAAGAGCCACATATTTGTTCCTTAAGAGTTTTATAACTTTTTGTCAGGTCTATATTAAAAAACATTTCATTTTTAAGATGTAGCCTCAACTTACAAGAAAGTGTGGCCTGGAATAATTGACTATTCTTAAACTTTCATAAGATGTTGGATTACATCCCATAAGAAAAACCAACATGAAGGTTGCAAGTGATGGTAATATAAGGTGGATATGTCTTGAGGTGGATATATACACATTCAGATATAAGAGAGGCAGTATCAGAATAAAGCAAGTGTAGCAGAAGAGTTCCACAGAGATTAATTGTGGAATATGTACAAACAGCCTAAATATAATTTAAGAATAATATCTTGCCTCTGAAACAGTAGACAATGCAAACTTCATAAATCTATGATTCAAGCAGTAACAATTCTTAGGACGGTATAGACTAAAACTTCTATTACTGAGAAAAATATGCATACAAGGGGTCCCCGTTCTATGACAAGGTTCCGTTTCTGACAGCTGACTTAAACTGGCTTTCGAGGCACCTAAAGTCGAACCTAGGTCCCCCACCAATGCTAAAAATAAATACATAGAAAAATAGAAAAATAATCTAAGTTCTTAATCTAAGCCATAAAAATAGTAAAGCTACACTATACAGTACTGCTTACCTTTACTACTGAACAGCTGAACACTAGCGAATGACCACAGGAACATGTGGGCAACGCTTCTTCTTCCCAAATTTCCCATTTTTACGGCATTAAACAATCTATCTGCTCTCTCCTAAATCAACAGGAGGTTGACTGGGATGCGCCATCAATGCTGGTCATCCAGCCAAAGCACGATGAACAATATGGTAGACGAGAGGATGAGAAGCAGTGCCTTTACAATGGTGTTTCTCTTAGAAATGCATCTTTAATGTTCTTACTGTGCTGTTCTGTTGGTTTCTCTCTTTATCCAAAATCTAAATTTGATAATTTTGTAAATATCATATCTGATGACTTCAAATAACCAAATATATAAACAAGTAAATAAATAAAACCATTAACTTGATACAGTATTTACGTGTACAACAATGCTGTGTGACTATTCTTTTGCCAAACTCAATGAACTTTTTAGAGCAAAGATTGCATTTACGGCTTTGTATTTGGTAATTTTGTAAATAAATTAAGTGTGATTCCTTCAAATAACCCAATACATGAACAAATGAATAAATAAAACTAATTAACTGGATATATACGTATACACGGATCCTTCTGCCAACCTTAACAAACTTTTTTAAATAAATATCGTATTTACAGCTATGCAGATGGTAATTTTATAAATAAATTAAGTATCATTCCTTCAAATAACCCAAACACATAAACATATAAATAAATAAAACCATTAACTTGATACAGTACATACACATACAACAATGCTGTGTGACTATTCTTCTGCAAACCTCAACAAACTTTTTCGCATAAAGATCGTATTTATGGTTACGTATTTGGCAATTTTGTAAATAAATTAAATCTAATTCCTTCAAATACATAAACAAATAAATAAATAAAACCATGATACGGTACATACGTATAAAACAATAATGTGTGACTATTCTTCTGCCAACTTCAACAAACTTTTTTGAATAAAGATTGTATTTACAGCTATGTACAGTATATGGCTATTTTGTGAATAAATTAAGTATAATTCCTTCAAATAACCAAATACATAAAACAAATAAATAAATAAAATCATACACTTTGTATATGTATACAACAATGGCATGTGACTATTGTTGTGCCAACCTCAACAAACTTTTTCTCATAAAGATCATATTTATGCTATGCATTTGGTAATTTTATAAATAAATTAAATCTAATACCTTCAAATAACCAAATATATAAACAAATGAACAAATAGAGCTATTAACTTGGTATATTTGTATTGAGCAGTGCTGCTACATATGTTTTCGTCTGCTAGGCTCAATAACTGTTCAGTGCATGAAGCTGAATTAACCACACAAGCCAGGTAGGTCGAAAAATTTATCTACTAATAATTATTGGCCTCTGACGTAATGGCGAAACGATGTAGCTCAGAACAATGTCATACAGGGAACCCCTATACTTTCTGTTTGAAAATATACGAAAATATTCAATGTGCCCAAAGCACATTAAAATAAATCTTAATATTGTACAACCATATGCCATAAAATATCAGGAACTTCTTATCAGTAGTCAAAACACTTATGCACAAAACAACTCTGTATCTGCACCAATCCCAATAACTAACTTTGTGGTATAATCATATGTAAGACAGTTTAATAAGACAAAACCACTATGTCCTAATAATCAATTGCAATCAAAAAATATTCATTATCATCACAACCTCCATCTGGTACTGCCTTTAATACATGCAAAGTGGAGGGGAATGACCAGATGGAGAATAAACCCCCGTCCGGTAATAGGTCACCATTATACACCAGTAACAAAACACAATGTATCTTATCTGGCATTAGACTGGGACTGCCTTATTACAATGTAAAAGTATGTCAATCATTAAGTACTGTAGAACATAGTGACAAACGAACAAAATCTAGAAAACTCCAAATCAATAACAGAATCTAATTGCACACTGGTAACAAAACAAAATTGCCTGTTTGGCAGTCTGCCATAGAAGAAATTTATTTGAAAACCTAGCCCCAAACTCAGTCAAAGCAAAGGCCCTTTCCATTGCACTTTGGTGTACCTTACAAATACTAAACAATGATATAAAGCTATGGCATCAGAAAGTAAGTATAATTTACTCAAAGCACAAGACACCATCATCAACCATCTTCCTTAAAGATAATATGCATATATTTGAAGAATAATGTTCAAAAGTTGATATTTGAAGCATGGTGTAAAATACTTTGATTAACCATAGAGTCCTCTGATGCAATACCACTATGAGTTATATATCCTGCAATTCTTTCTGTGACGTACATACAATTCATATACATCAACAAAATGTAATACAATAAATTTGATGAGTCTTTCCAAACTAGGGTATATATATATATATATATATATATATATATATATATATATATATATATATATATATATATATATATATATATATAGAAAATTGCACTACGGTAACTACGGCACATCATTTCTGAATTTTGCAAGAGGCTTAATGATAAGCTTATTTTGTCCCGTAAGAAACAATAAGTAAAACACTTCTGGTGAAGCACTTAATCGCCAACATCAAAATACAAACCAGTGTTAAAACTTATCCATTTGGTAAAATAAGTGTAAAAATATATAACAAAATCCTCAACATTCGTATGTTGAAAGTCTAAGATGTGGTTTAATTAATATTCAAGTATTTTGGAAATAAAAGCATTAATATCAGTAATCACAGAAGTGGTGCTAAATTTGATTTATGTATATTGGTAGACATTTGGTTCCTTTAGAACTTGAAACTGGCAAATATTTAGTTTAAGAAAAGTTTCAAAACATATTTGGAAATATTACGATATGAATCTGGAAGCTATAAACCATCAGTTGAAACAGAAAAAAAGTAATTCAAAACATGAATTGTGTTCTTGATGGGTGTAAACTTTACATCAGTGAAGATATGGATTGGTGGAACACCCAAGGGTGGCTGCAGGACCCTAAATCGATCACAATACGTTACCATAAATTGCTGACACCTCATGAGAAAACTTATTAGTACATGCAACAAATGCACTCAAAACGCACTATTTCAGGTGAATTTCAGCATCACAAAAATGCATGTAACTTTGGGGTCTAAAATATGTTTCAGGTCTGCCAGTAGACTTACCTTCAAAGAGGCTTATACACATTTATCATCGCTTACGTATACACTGCCCAATTACATTCGGAATTTCCAGCAATTCGTATCATACGCGTTACCATGGATTTGGATAAACATGTCTCGGGAAAAAGTATCGTACATATGTAAACAAACTTTAAATTCATCTCCTACAGTTAAACAACTTTCCACTATATATATATATATATATATATATATATATATATATATATATATATATATATATATATATATATATATATATATATATATATATATATATATATATATATATATATATATATATATATATATATATATATATATATATATTATATATATATATATATATATATATATATATATATATATATATATATATAGATGTCTTGAATATATTTCAAGACAGTTTATTTCTACGTACATTATGTAAGTGTTATTTTGCATATAGTTTCGTTTATTGTAACGTAAGTGCATGAATGTATACTTTTAGACTTAGCATGTATACTTATTAAGTTCTATCATGTATACACGTATATTCGTATGTATAATGTGTAGTTTATTATGGAGGTTGGCTGTAGAAGACTTGGAGAAAGGAATGTAGGTCACTAATGGATTTTAGCCATTAACCCTTCACCTCCTTGATAACGCTTATTGCATCGCCTCGTTGAACAAAGAACTGTTGTAAGCAAGTCATAAGTCAACTTAGTCCTAGTACCAAGGACCCCGACAAACTAGAGGAGTTTGTGGGACTTTCTTATAAAGTTAGTTGCCGTCGTGAGATGCTACGAGGCACTCACTCTTACTGTGCTTGTTGACAGTACTTATAAGTGTATAATTAGTTGCTCTCGTGAGACATTACGAGACACTCAAGTAGATGAACGTGATAGAGATCTGTGGATCAGAAGATACGTTTTTGATTCGGAGTCCCGTGATTGCTGACGACATAAGGGTTGTCCGGACAGATGAGTCCAGATTCATTGTATTTCTAACAATATTTATAACTACGTGTGAGGAACAGAATGAGCTCATTTAATTGAACACTCGTAGGTAGAATGTATGTTAGAAAATGTATTATTCTGTATGAGGAAGTTTTAATTTAAGGTGAGGAGAGTTTATTTAAATATTCACATATCAGCAGTTCATAAACCCCCATATAAAATATTTGCATGTATGTTTATGCATGTAATATTAATTATATTTTATTGGTAGAGGAGTTAATTTTGAGATCGTGGTAGGCCTCTACTGAAGCCGTGTCAGGATTTCCGAATTTAGGGGGTTATAAGATCGAAGGGTAAATAACACACAGGAAATCCTCCACAGCTTTTGGTCCTTCGAACCGGATGAGAATTGGTGTGGTAATGGTGAAAATAGTGTACATTTTAGATAAGCTCCCACCTTGTAAGAAGTTAGTGTAAAACTCTACGGTTAAAATCGTCCACATTTCAGCGAAAACGGGGAGGAGCATTGCATGTACTTGCATGAATATTGCAAATATAACTTTGAAATTTAAGTGGTTGTTGAAATATATAAGAGAATCCATTTCCCAAGTGGATAAAGCATTTCTCTATCTGTGGAAACGAAATATACTTTCGTAGTTGAGCGTCCATTAAGTAATTTGGATATTAGCACCCAATTTCGGCTGGGTGAACAGTGGTTTTTAGGGATTTGTGTGTTTACATATTTCCCATTTAACGATGTTTAGAATGTCGTATTGATTCCTTTGTTTACGAAAATACACAGAAGGTAGTGACCCACCTACTGCTAGGTGCACAGTGTCGTTTATCTGAGGAACAGTGTGGTTTGCATTACACTTTCCATTTACTGTTGCTGACTTAACAGTGTCGTTTAATTGATGAAAAGTGTGTTTTACACTTTGAGGATTGGCGTCATAATTGACGGAATTAAATAACTGTATGTTATTATCTTGAGATTTGGAAGATTGTCCTTTGATACTC
The DNA here is from genome assembly GCA_037179515.1 of Halocaridina rubra. Classification (NCBI taxonomy): domain Eukaryota; kingdom Metazoa; phylum Arthropoda; class Malacostraca; order Decapoda; family Atyidae; genus Halocaridina; species Halocaridina rubra. The sequence goes on along the minus strand of JAXCGZ010017697.1, from coordinate 10,347 downwards.
TTTACAGAGTGAATGTTTGTTGCATTGTGGATGCATAAAGAAGATCGTGGATTCTTTGATGATAAAATTGCATCAACTATTTGTTTGTTGTTTTATGTTCTATTTGCTTTCTCAATATGTCGGTTAAACCTGAGGCATTAAAGCGCCTTCGGGAATTGGTTCAACGTGATTGTGTTCAGTGTCAAACAGAACTTGCCAAAGATGATGAGACACTTGTTGTTAATTATTTAGAAAGATGTCATCATACGCTAACAGAAAGATTTGGAAGATATGATAGGAAATATGAAGAATATGTCGAGTATAAGCCCCTTAAAAGGGATTCTGAAGAGGAGGATACAGAACATGACAATCTAGCTGAAACAGTAAATAATATTAGCTTAGCTGTCCTAGAACGGATTCGTAAGTTAGGAACTATGGAGAGTACTAGAGCTCCTAGTTCTGAGAGTTCAAGCCTCCCCAGTGGGCAACCCACACCTAAATTTCCTGAAGTAAAAATACCGCAGTTCTCTGGAAACTATGATGAATGGAACGAGTTTTGGGATACGTTTGATAGTTTAGTACATAGTACTTCTATGGCAACTATGACAAAGTTTACCATCTTAAGAAATGCCCTTAAAGGAGATGCAAAAGACACCATAAAGGGATATCCTGTTGCTAGTGAGAGTTATGATGAATGCATTCAACAGCTACAAGCTGTTTATGCCAGCAAGAACAGAATTGTACGAAATTTAATGAGGAAATTGGTACAGTTACCAACTCCTTCTTCTAATTATTCATCACTTTTTAAGTTCAAGCAGGAAGTAGAAGCCATTACTCGAAGTCTGAAAAATTATAAAGACATGGAGAACACTGATTGGGTGTTTTTAGAACTCGTGATGATGAAATTGCCAGAAGATGTTGAGAACTGGATTAGCATGAAAATAGACACAAAATACCCTACATATGAAACCCTCTTGAAGGAACTGGGAAAATATGTATATCATATAGAGGGCAACAATACAAAAGGTAACACAAAGGGAGAGACCCAAACCTTCCAGAGAGATGAGATACAGTTCTATAAAAAGAATGTGGGTAGTTATGGTGCTACTGCAAATGTAGTAAATAGTAAAACAGAATGTGTATTCTGTGGTTGGCAAGATCATAAGTCTGAACAGTGTAATAAAGTAGTAAGCATAAATGAACGCAGAGACAAATTGAGAAACAATAACAAATGTCTGAGATGTACTCAGTCAGGGCATTATGCAAATGAATGTTACACTCAGTTAAAGTGTAAGAAGTGTAAGAAAAATGGTCATCACGCAGCCTTGTGTTATGAACAAGAGTCAAAATTTCGTAGAAGGTTTGAAGAACCTACATTTCTGAATGAACAGTCAGGAAATGGTTCAAATTTAGATGAGTCAAACAATGAGCAAGAACATTCTGACTCCGAAAAGGACAAGAAACATGTTGGTGTGATGACTATGAAGGCAGTACAGAGGCAAATGGTGAAGCCGAGTTTACCTTCATGTGCTCTGCCTACTGCAAGTGGAAAAATAAGCAGCTCAAAGGGAAATCTTTGGGTAAACACTAGGTTATTCTTTGATACAGGTTCCCAGTGTTCCTTTATAACTAGGGAATTAGCTGAAAGGCTTAAATTAAGCCCGGTAGATGAAATGTCTCTTGGTATTGATGCATTTCGTTCTGAGACGAAGAAAGGAAGTTTTCCTGTTGTAAATGTAGTTATCAAATTGGGGAAAAGAAGAGCCAGAGTTAAATTACTCGTAGTTGATGACATGGTAATTAGCATCCACACCCCAGGATTAGCAAAGGCTGCAAATGTGTTAAAGTCTAATGGTCACAAGTTGGCTGATGAAGATATTTATAGTGATGTACTGGAGAACATTGGCATTGTTATTGGTGCCTTACATTTTAGTCAGTTTGTTAGTGGTATTAACAAGTGGGATGTCTATACTTTGATGGAAACACCAGGTGGTGTCATGTTGTATGGCCATATTCCTCGTGATACTCAACATGGGTCCAGTAGTGTACAAAACCAACTTGTTATGCGAGTAGGGACACAGTTATTGCCTACTACAACACAAGTTGTTGAGTGAAGAGGCCATAGAGCCTGTTAATAAGTTGTGGGAGCCAGAGAGTATAGGAGTAAAGCAAGAAGTGCATTACGAAGATAAAACTACACTTAGAAGTTTTACAGAGTACATTCCCTTGAAGCCTATCCACACTCCTCTCCTACACAATTTTCAGAGTGCCTTTGGACAAATGAAGTCTCTAATAGAACAGTTGGAGGAAATATTGGAGAATGTTCATTTGGATAATTTGTTGGATGCTTGTACCAGTGAAGAGACACAGTATGATATATGCAATACTGCAGATGTAGAGTGGGAAATGGCCAAAATATCACTGCAAGCATTGAATTCCAACAATGCAAGACCTCAAAGGGTACTGGATCAGCGACTTTCTAAAGAATCTAGATCTCCTAACGTATCAATCTTTAGTTTAATCTGAAATATAAATACAGACAAGTTGTCGTTGAAAGGTCTGAAGGCTAGAGATGAAGTGCTGACCAAACAGAAACTTCTGTCACTGGTGGGTATATTTTTGGACCCCTTAGGTCTAATATCACCCTTACTAAGAAGAGGGAAAATTCTTATTCAGAGAGCTTGGTCTGAAAGGCTCTCATGGGAATATCTGTTGTCAGAAGTATACGAAGAGGAATCATCAAATTATGAACGATATGAACGTCAAGCTGCCCAAAGGGTTAAAGAATTGTGGGCACGCTTAATCATTGATGATAAATTGTAGTACTGATGGGGAGACCCTCCATTTTTTCCTTTTTGGAGGGGCCCAGGATGTCTTGAATATATTTCAAGACAGTTTATTTCTACGTACATTATGTAAGTGTTATTTTGCATATAGTTTCGTTTATTGTAACGTAAGTGCATGAATGTATACTTTTAGACTTAGCATGTATACTTATTAAGTTCTATCATGTATACACGTATATTCGTATGTATAATGTGTAGTTTATTATGGAGGTTGGCTGTAGAAGACTTGGAGAAAGGAATGTAGGTCACTAATGGATTTTAGCCATTAACCCTTCACCTCCTTGATAACGCTTATTGCATCGCCTCGTTGAACAAAGAACTGTTGTAAGCAAGTCATAAGTCAACTTAGTCCTAGTACCAAGGACCCCGACAAACTAGAGGAGTTTGTGGGACTTTCTTATAAAGTTAGTTGCCGTCGTGAGATGCTACGAGGCACTCACTCTTACTGTGCTTGTTGACAGTACTTATAAGTGTATAATTAGTTGCTCTCGTGAGACATTACGAGACACTCAAGTAGATGAACGTGATAGAGATCTGTGGATCAGAAGATACGTTTTTGATTCGGAGTCCCGTGATTGCTGACGACATAAGGGTTGTCCGGACAGATGAGTCCAGATTCATTGTATTTCTAACAATATTTATAACTACGTGTGAGGAACAGAATGAGCTCATTTAATTGAACACTCGTAGGTAGAATGTATGTTAGAAAATGTATTATTCTGTATGAGGAAGTTTTAATTTAAGGTGAGGAGAGTTTATTTAAATATTCACATATCAGCAGTTCATAAACCCCCATATAAAATATTTGCATGTATGTTTATGCATGTAATATTAATTATATTTTATTGGTAGAGGAGTTAATTTTGAGATCGTGGTAGGCCTCTACTGAAGCCGTGTCAGGATTTCCGAATTTAGGGGGTTATAAGATCGAAGGGTAAATAACACACAGGAAATCCTCCACAATATATATATATATATATATATATATATATATATATATATATATATATATATATATATATATATATATATATATATATATATCAAATGAGCACATTATCATATGTGAAAACATGAATCATTTTACCCCCCGACCGGAACTTGAACCTAGGCGGGGGTAAAAATGATTCATATATATATATATATATATATATATATATATATATATATATATATATATATATATATATATATATATATATATATATACTTGTAGAGAATAGTAATTCTCTGGCTTTGTAGTATTATTCATACAGAAACTTTTCTCCCATTGCTCCTTCCATATGCGAAATTTTTCTCCAAACATTTCACAATCCTCAACAGTTCTCTCTCTCTCTCTCTCTCTCTCTCTCTCTCTCTCTCTCTCTCTCTCTCTCTCTAAATTAGTTTTCCGTAAAAAAAAAGTAGATATATCCTTCAGCAACATAAGATATATATATTGTTTCTTTGATGCGCCTTTCACCCCTAAGGTCTTCATTCCATATTTTAGATATATATTTTACCTCATATGTGCTGATGGCGGGAAATTACCCTCTTAAATCTCCGCCTCCTGGTCGGTTGTTATTTTTTTTTCACGCGTTATAATATAATTAAATATCTCATAAAAACAATAAATGCAATTAGTAGTAATTAAGTGTAATTATATTTAGGATTAATTAAATTTCGGGATCTGAAAAATTTCTATTATTTTCTTTATTTTTTAAATAAAATCATCTTAAAATGTTATACGTCATTATACCTACAAAAACACTATTATTTTTCTTTAAAATGTTCAAGTGTATCCTGCATGTATGTTACGATTTTTATGTATAGCAGAATATGAACGTATAACAATAGCTTTATAATTGCTAAATCTATGGGGAACCGATATATAGGCGCCCCCTCCCACAAACATTTGCTATCAGCGCTCAAGATAAATAATAACCAAGGCCATGATATAAGAACATAAGAACATAAGAATAGAGGACACTGCAACATGCCTACTGGCACACACGAGGCAGCTCCATTTTTGAATTGTATTTTCAGCATGTCTAACCTATTCTATTCTACTCTACTTATTTATTCTGTTTTTCTTTTTATGATTTTTCTAATAAGCACTAACCTATTCATACCCACCCTACCTCTGTCATATGTCTATCTAATCTACATTTGAAGGTGTCTAAGGTATTGGCATTTACTATCCTACTAGGAAGCTTGTTCCATGCATCAGCTACTCTATTACCAAACCAATTTTTACCAATTTCCCTTCTGAACCTAAATTTATCAAGCTTAAATCCATTATTACGAGTTCTGGTTTGATCATGAATTTTTAAAACTTTATTAATATCTCCCTTGTTAATCCCTTTAAACCATTTATACACTTCAATCATATCCCCCCTAACTCTTCGCCTCTCTAGAGAATGTAGATTAAGTTTTTTTAATCTGTCCTCATATGGTAGATTTCTGATATTGTGTATCATCTTGGTCATTCTTCGTTGCACTCTCTCCAAGGATTCAATTTCCATTCTATAATAGGGTGACCAGAATTGCACAGCATAATCTAAATGGGGCCTAACTAATGCAAGATAGAGCTGCAAAATAACTTTTTCCGTCCTATTGCTGACGCTTCTTGAGATAAATCCTAAAATTCTGTTTGCTTTATTTCTGACTGCTGTGCATTGCTCTCTTGGCTTAAGACTACTACTCACAAGAACTCCCAAATCCCTTTCACACTGAGAACTCATGATTTCATGGTTATTTAGCTTATAACTAGTATTGTCTTTTATAGTACCCATTTTAACTACTTTACATTTTTCAACATTAAATTCCATTTGCCATTTGTCCGACCATTCAGATAATCTATTTAGATCTTCCTGTAAAGCATGAATGTCTTCTTTTCCATTTATAGTTCTACCTATTTTAGTGTCGTCTGCGAATTTACTTAGGTTACTACTGATATCCGAATCCAGATCATTTAGATATACGATGAATAATAGAGGACCCAGTACCGAGCCTTGTGGTACCCCGCTTGTAACCGAGCCCCACTCTGATTTCTCTCCATTTATGCAAACCCTCTGTTTTCTGTCTTTTAACCATTGTTTGATCCATCTGAGCACAGCTCCTCCTATACCATGAGCTTCCAGCTTTTTAACTAATCTTTTGTGAGGAACTCTATCAAAAGCTTTGCTAAAATCTAGATATATTGTATCATATTCTTTGCCACAATCTACTGCCTCGTAAACTTCTGAATAAAAAGACAGTAAGTTTGTAAGGCACGAAAAACCCTTAAGAAACCCGTGTTGTGAAAGTTTTATCAGTCTGTGTAATTCTAGATGTGCCCTTATTTTATTTGCAATTATGGATTCTAGAATCTTACCCACTGTTGACGTTAAACTTACCGGCCTATAATTATTCTTTTTAACACGTTCTCCTTTTTTAAATATTGGTACCACATCTGCCAATTTCCACTCCATGGGTACCGATCCTAATTTTATTGAATTATTAAATAATGCAGTTAGAGGACAACTAAGCTCTTCCTTGCATTCCTTTAATATTCTAGCATATATTCCATCAGGTCCCGGAGATTTATGAGCCTTTAATTTATCTATTTCTTTTATTACCTCCTCTCTCGTAATATTTATTGAACTAAGTATATTATCGGGACTGTCTCTGTAAATTGATTCTACTTCCGGAATATTTTCCAAGTTTTCATTTGTAAATACAGATAAGAAATAATCATTTAAACATGTACACATAACTTTATCGTCATCTGTGATATGGCCATTGGCTACTTCAATTGGTCCGACTTTTTCCTTAAATTTTGTTTGATAATGTTGATAAAACCCTTTAGGATTTTCTTTAGCTTCTCCTGCTATTCGAACTTCGTATTTTCTTTTCGACTCTCTAACTATCTTTTTAACTTCCCTGTTTAACTGTATATATTGCTGCCTCACCTGCTCTTCACCTCTTTTTAGTTTCCTGTATATTCCTCTTTTAATACCTATAAGATTCTTTATTCTATTGTTCATCCATTTAGGGTCATTTTTTCTTGATCTGCAATGTTTCATGGGAATATAGTCTCTCTGACTATTCTTAAGAGTCATGACAAAATTGTTATATTCCTCATCCAAATTTATATTAACTGACGGGCTGCTGTTCTTTCCTGTGAGAGAATTTAATGTATTGATCTTATCTTGTGATAATCCTTGGCATGTGGTACCCAAATTTCGGGGTAATCCGCTACCTGCGACCTGACCTGCTGGATTAACTACCCACATCTGTACCCCAGAAATCCCTTCCCATACCTCATTAGATAATTTAGTTTTTAAGCCCTCAAAATCTCCTGCTCTAAAGTTTGGAACAATATTCTTATTTTCCTTTATAGTTTCCTTGAAAATTATGTTAAATCTAATGGAATCATGGTCACTGTTGCCCAATTTTTCACCAACTTCTAAATTTGTAACCATATTCTCTCTATTACTAAGAACTAAATCTAGTGTATTCACCCCCCGTGTTGCTTCATGTACATGCTGAGAAAGGAAATTGTCTTCTACTACTTCCAAAAACTCCTTAGAGCTACTATCACCTGTTATGGTTTCCCAGTTAATATGTCTAAAATTAAAATCGCCTACAATGCAAACTCTATTTGACCTGCTCACTTTAGAAATTTCATCGTATATAACTTGCGACTCTATATTATCTAGATCAGGTGGTCTGTAGACTACTCCTACAACTAGACTTTCTATATTATTTTTAATTTCAACCCATAAGGTTTCTGAATTTAGATTTGTCTTAATTCCAGACTTAATGCAGCTTCTGAGGCTATCTTTAATATACATAATTACCCCTCCCCCTCTTTTATCTGCACTACGATCAGCATTATAAAGTTTATATCCTGTAATTATGTACTCAGCTTTAAGGTGTTTCCTTTCTAATTTAATCCAACTTTCACTAATGCATATTATATCCGGTCTCTCACTACATACTATGGCTCTCAGTTCTTCTATCTTGTTACCTAAACTACGGCTATTTGTATAATATACTTTTAAACTTTCTCTAGCTTCACCCTTCTTGTGGCTATTCTTTTTGTTAATATTTGTTCTATGTAACAAATGGTTCTTATCCTTAGACTCCCAGTTATTTGACCCACTATTTACTGAACCCTTACTGACTAATTTCTCTGCACAAGTATTAATCATTTCATTATTTGTGTCTAACAAAACCCCCCTACCTCTCTGTCTATCATACCAGCCAATACCGAGACACCTGAATTAGAAAGATGCACTCCATCCCTTGCATACATATGCTTACGACTAGTGAAGTGATCCCACCCGTCTATAAAACCTATATTATTCTCCCGACAGAAGACTTTCATCCTAGCATTTATTCCTATAGCTCGAGACCACCACTCTGAACTTTGGCTAAGCCTAGGGAGAATACCACACATCACAGGAACTGCACCCCTTTTCCTAATCTTATCCAGGGCTTGTCTATACAACCTAATCAGCTCTTCACTTCTACCATCCTGCACGTCATTTCCCCCAGCTATCAAACAAACAACATCTTTTTTCTCAATCCAGCTATTTATTGACTCACCCACCTTCTTCATACCTGCTCCAGGGAAAAAATATTTTCCTCTAACTCTATGCCTGAGTTTCCTGTCTACATATCTGCATAGTGAATCCCCTACAATTACCAAAGAACGAGACTTATCCGGAGGATGGGTTACTCCGACCTTGGGAGACTTACCTAGGCTCTTGACCTGAGAGCTTTTCCCACTTCCATTTTTACGATCGCTAGTACACCTATCTGACTCTATGGTTCCTGAAGAATTGCTGCCGCCACTGTCACATTCATCTCTAAGTGACCTAAATGAATTAGCAACCTGTAGTCTAAAAGTATCATTTTTCTTAAGAACCATTTTCGTTGAACCCTTATTCACAACTTTCCAGTCGTCTTCATTATTCAATCGACCCTTCCTGGTTAACACCTCTACTTTACCTCTCAGATCCCTGTTCTCCTCAGCTAAGGATCTGACCTCCTGCCTGACTGCGGCCAACTCATTTCTTAAATTAAAAATGAGTTTGCTTGCGTCAGACGAGGACAAATCCCCAGCACAGCCACAAACAGCACCAACAACGACACAACTACCAACACCACTACCACTAACACCACCAGCACAAAGAACACCACCACTCTCCATTGTACTAAGTTTGGTCAAGATTAGAGCTACTGGAAGCACATCCTCACTGGATGAACCCAGGAACTAAACTGATGAACCCAGGAACTAAACTGATGAACCCAGGAACTAAACTGATGACTCTTACGTCCGCCAATGGCATCTAATGTTATCTACGAACGACGATTAAGGAAAAAAAATGAATACTGTACATTATTTTGAGGTAGTTTATAAATAACTTCGGTAAAGACAAACACACGATTACTAAAATAAACTTCCTATACCAATTTAGAATAGAAATAACAAATCTCGTCTGACATTTTCTAATATATTCCACCTACAAGAGTTTTAATTTATCCCTTATCTAGTTATCACTCGTTTAATATAATTACTGTACATAGGATTCATAATTTTCATAATTATGTACTTTATTTTATATTGAATGTATATTTTTTTTTTATAAAGTTCCCTGTTTTTAGGGGGTCTAAACTCTTGACTGTGGGGGTCAAGACATGACTAGAACAAAGGCACTTTGTTCATAAAGGCGAAGCAATAAATTATATCACGAAGTGACGCGTTTTTAGCTACTTACATTTCAGTCTCAGTCTTATAAATTCAGTTTATAATGAATTATACTCATACTGTGGAGGATTTCCTATGTAATTACCCTTCGATCTCGTAACCCTCTACAAACGATCTCAAAATTAAATCCTCTATCAATAAAATATAATTAATATTACATGCATAAGCATACATGCAAATATTTTATAAGGGGGTTTGTGAACTGTTGATATGTGAATTTATTAAATAAGCTCTCCTTACCTTAAATTAAAACTTCCTCATAATGAATAAAAAAATTTCAAACATACACTCTACCTACGAGTGTTCTATTAAATGAGCTCATTCTGTCTCTCACACGTAGTTATAAACATTGTTGGAAATAAACAAACAAACTCTTAACAAATATATATCGTAATCATGAGTGTCTCGTAGCATCTCAAGAGGAAAACTAATAACTCATTCTCAAACTTTTTAGCACCGTCAATAAACATGGTAAATATGATTACGCAATATTAAGCGTATATGCACCGTCAGTGATCACGGTAGCAAATGTATTTCATAAATATTAATTACGACTGCTTTCACACGTTAAAGCCACGTCACAAACATGAGTGTCTGTAGTATCTTACGAGATCAACAAACTTTTTGTAAAAAAGTCTCACAAAACTCCCCTCGTTTGTCTATAAAAAACAATTACATATAACGGTTCTTTGTTCGCACAGGCGAGGGTATCATGAGGGGTGGACAGGTTTGTGGTCAAACCTTTGGGAGTCTCGGATTTCCCTCTCTCACTCCCACAGCTAG
>JAXCGZ010017696.1:40000-45362 GCA_037179515.1 Halocaridina rubra | reverse complement strand
TCCTTTTCAATGAGACGTTGTTTATATTAATAAATAGAAACCAAAATGCTGTTGAGTTCCTCTTAATCTTTCGCTGGCGTTCAGCTTACTTAGCCTCGCTCGGTGTCTTCAAATTTCCTTCATATGTATATATATATATATATATATATATATATATATATATATATATATATATATATATATATATATATATATATATATATATATATACACAGTGTATATTCTTTTGCATATATGTATTTGTACGTTTGTGTATATATGTATATGTTTATGTGTATGTATGTGAATGTATGCATGCATATGTTTGTGTATGTATTTGTGTATGTGTGCATGCATGTGTATATGCATGTATGCATATATATACATGTATATATGCATATATAAGTATGTGTATGTTGTGTATATGTATGTATATATGTGTGCATATGTGTGTATATATTTACCTAATTGTATTTACCTAATTGTGTTTAATGGAAAGAGCCCAAAGCTCATATCTTCCCATCTCCTTATCGGTTCCATTTTCTACTGAGTGATACTTATCATACCTGTCCTTAAAAGTATGGATTGAGATAGCATTAACTACCTCCTTGCTTAGCGAATTCCAATTATCAACTACTCTTACACTGAAAATGTATTTCCTTACATCCTGCAAAGAAGTTTTCCTACTAAGCTTCAAACTATAACCTTTAGTTCTAGAGCCTGCCATATCAAAATATCGAACCCTATCCACTCTATCATAACCATAAAGGAATTTAAAGACTGTCACCATATTCCCCCTCAATCTTCTAGCTTCCAGTGATGGTAAGTCTAATTCCCTCATCCTCTCATCATAACTGAGATTGCGTATTTCTGGCACCAGTTTCGTGGCATGTCTTTGAACTTTTTCAAGCTTAGCTATGTGCTTTTTCAAGTGCGGATTCCAAAAGGGGGCTGCATATTCGAGTTTTGGCCTCACATAGGTTACATAAATATTTCTGAACATTTCCTTGTCCATGTGCCTGAAGGCTACCCTTACATTTGATAAGAATGCATATGCTGCCATTACTATGCTATTTATATGTATTTCTGGAGACAAATCTGCCAGTATGTTTACTTCTAGATCTCTCTCATTTTCTGTCTCTTGAAGTTGTACTCCAGCCACTGAGTAGTCAAGCTTGGGCCTTCTTGCACTTGTACCCATTCTCATTACCTTACATTTTGAAGTACTGAATTTCATTAGCCACTTTTCTGACCACTCATGCAGACTATTTAGATCCTCCTGAAGTTCTCTACCATTGTTCTCGTTGTTTACTTTCTTCACAATCTTTGCATCATCTGCAAACATATTCATGAATGAATTTACAGACTCTGGTAGGTCATTTACATATACAAGGAACAAAAGTGGCCCTAAAACTGAACCCTGTGGAACTCCACTACTAACTCTTCTCCACTCAGACACTGAGTGTCTTACTCTAACCCTCTGTTCCCTTCCTTCTAAGTAAGTTTTTATCCATTCCAAGACATTTCCACCTATTCTAGCCATTGATTGCAGCTTCCTAATAAGTCTCCCATGTGGAACAGTGTCAAACGCTTTCTGGAACTCTAGGAATATGCAATCTGCCCAGCCCTCTCTTTCCTGTAAGATTCGACTTACCTCAACATAAAATTCCAATAAGTTTTTTACTGTTGATCTACCTTCTCTGAAGCCATGTTGCCTCACTAACAAAAAGTTGAAGTATTCCAAATGAAGAGAGATATGTTTCCTTATTAGTTTCTCCATAACTTTGCAAACTATGTTGGTCAAGGAAACTGGTCTATAGTTCAGAGCCGTATCCCTCCTTCCCTTTTTGAAGATAGGTATGACATTTGCTTGTTTCCAGCATCTTGGAATCTCCCCTGACTCCAGTGACTTTTTAAATATGATAATTAGTGCCACTGATATTGAGTTTGCACATCTCCCTCACCTCCTGCTTCAGCAAAGTGTTTGAACGCATCCTTCTTGCCCGGCTCATGCACCGCCTACAGGATTAACTCTCCCCCAGTCTTTATGGTTTCCTCCCACAACGGAGCACACATCACTGCCTCGCTGAACTCTACACCCGTCTTTCTCCCACCAGTGTGGTCGCCTTCCTGGGCCTCAAATCTGCCTTCGATATAGCCAACAAGGAAATTATTCTTGACCAGCTGGTGGACTTTGGAGTTCGGGGGAACATACTGAAATGGATACGGGGATATCTCTGCAACAGAACATCAAGTGTCCATTTTAAAGGGTCGTATAGCTCCTATGAACGGTTTGAACTGGGTACTCCTCAGGGGGGTGTGCTAAGTCCTTTTCTATTCAATATCCTTATGCATCGTCTACTCTCCCTCCTTCCTGTCATCCCCGGTACTACAGTTACCTGCTATGCGGACGACATATGCATCCACACGACCTCAACTCACGACCTTCAGCACATGCTCCATGATTTTTACGTGTCTGCTACCTCCTGTGGCCTTATTATCTCCCCAGAAAAAAGCAGAATTTTTACTTCACGCAACTGCAGAGCACTGCCCGCATTCGCCATGGGTGGTAACGTCATCCCTCACTGCACACAGTACACGTATTTAGGTGCACCAGTCCGGATCACCCCAGCTATACCTGCACGTCAACGAATTCATCCCTTTGTGAAGAGCCTTCTTGACCGTCTGGAGCCCCGCTTTGCACCTGTCAAGTGGCTTGCCAACAATGCTGCAGGAGTCTCCATCCCAGTGGCGAGAACCCTCTACATCCTACTACTTCGGTCAGTGGTTGACTATCTGTCTCCAGCCTTGTGTCAACTTCCTAGACCAGCTCTCGAGCCACTTGAAAAGTTCCAGAATCGAGTCATGAGATTTATCTTGGGATGTTCTCTCTCTACCCGTATTGTGAGTATGCAGTTGGAGCTCAACTTGCCCCCTCTTGTGGAGAGGATTTATGCCAATGTGTCCTATTTTACTGTTAAGTGTCTTCACTACCCCTTTCTTGCTCCGTACTTCTCTGCTGTCATGAGGACATCCCTGGATCCAGACGCACCCAGGCTCCCACTTCGAGCAGGAGGTCATAACCTTATCAGGGTGGTGAGTGACATTCTCCGTGGCCTTGACATCGACCTGCCAGTGCAGGCGGCTGTCCCAGATTTACCACCCTGGCGTGTCCCCCTCCCCGCTGTCACATATACACCGACCTCGAAGGATGTCTATCCCCCCTTGCAGAGACAGTTAGCTCTGGAGACTATCGCTGATGTATCCACGTCTGTCTCTGCAGCGCACCACGTCTATGTTGATGGTTCTGTGCAAGCAGATGGGAGGGCGGCATGTTCTGTGTTTTCCCCCACCATGGAGCCGCCTGTGCCGGCTGATTCATGGATTGGCCGTAGACTACCCACCTCGTCGAGCTCCACCTACTGTGAACTGAATGCCATCTTGGATGCCGTGACTCTCCTTGTTCGACGACGAGTGAATGGGGTAATAATTTGTGACTCCCAATCGGCCCTACAAGCCCTATCCTCGCCAAGACCTATCTGTGGTCGTGCTGTGGGAGATATACTATGTCGCCTCGCGGCCGCTCGGGATGCTTCTCTTGTTGTGTCATTTGTTTAGACTCCATCCCATATTGGGCTGACTGGCAACGACACAGCGGATCGTCTTGCCAAGGCGGCGTGAATGCTGGATGGGCATGCTGTGGACGCTGAGCCCTCCCTCCGATGCCTACGTAACATCATCTACTCAGCTGGGTTTGCCATGACGGTCCAGCGCAGGGACACGGAGAGGGCCAACAGTGTGTCCATACAGCACCATGATCACTTTCTTCACAGTCGCTACAAGTATCGCAGACGCGGGTTAATGGTGCGGAAAAACAATGTAGTTAGTGCTCGGCTCAGAATGGGGTATCGGCCCTTATGGCAGGTCTCCCAGACTCTAGATATGCCACAGTACACCTCCTGTAAACTATGCGACCATCCTAATGCTAACACTCTTGACCACTATTGTCTTCAGTGCCCCACAGTGAGAGATGTTTTACCACGAGGTCAGAACTTAATACAGATCTGCTCATTTTTACTTAATGATGACAACCTTGATGTTATTCTTGCTCGTTATCCTCACTTTGGTGGCCATTAATTATATTGAATTATACATATATTTTCTGTATGTTGCTGTATAATTCTGTTTGTGCATTCTGCGTTTCTCTGAGCTTTACTTTTGCATATAATGTACTCTGTGCTGCCATACTGTGAGTTGTGTGTTAGTATGCAGCAATGTTTTATCAATATGTACACCTCCCTGTAAACCATGTTCAACTTTTGGTTTTGTATCCATTTGAAGCATTATTTGTATGAACTCATGTAATGTCTGACGCCTTGGCACAATAAATTAATAAAATAAATAAAATAAATATTTTTTAAGTACATGAGGGGATATATCATTAGGACCTGTAGCTTTATGAACATCTAAATCCATCAGCGCTTTGCATACCTCTGTGGCTGTAAGATTGATGTTCTCTAATACCAGCCCTTGAGCTTCTATCTCTGCAATCTGAGGGGGTGGGGTATTTTCTACTGTAAATACTGACTGAAACTCCTTGTTCAGTTCTTTGCAGATCTCTTCATCCATCTCAGTGATGCTTCAATCCGCTCTCTTTAGCCTTAAAATCTGTTCTTTTACCTTCAGTTTTCCTCTGATAAAGCTGTGGAAAAGCTCGGGATTTTCTTTAACCTTCCTGGTGATGTCACTCTCATAGTCTCTCTCTGCCTCTCTCCTTTTACTTAGGTAGTCATTTCTTGCTCTTTTGTAGGTTTGCCAGGCATTTACGTTTTTTCTCCTCCTATACCTTTTCTAGTATTTATCTCTCCACTCTTTAGCTCTATTACACTCATTATCGAACCATTTCTCTCTGGCATGAATTACACCTACTTTGGTGACAGGTATGCAGCAATCTACTATCTTCCCATATTTTTCACAAAAGATGTCATACATTTCTTGTACAGATTTGTTGTATAATAAGGTTCTCCAGTCAATAACTGCAAAAAGCTCATTCATTTTGATGTAATCTCCTTTCGGATAGTTCCTCCTCATGTCCTCAGTGCCTCTACTCTCAGGCAGAATATCTTCAGTGATATACTCCATCAACAACACACAGTGGTCACTCTTTAAAATTGGTGGTTCATACTCAATATTTTCAATATCCAACACATTATCTGTGAATACTAGATCAAGTAGTGATGGCTCATCCCCACCCCTGACCCTCGTTGGTTTCTTTACATGTTGGTGTAGGAAATTCCCTTGTACGCAATCTAGGAATATTGCCCGATTGACTCCTCACCACTGTGTGGGTCAAGATTTATCCAATCAATTTCTTTATGATTAA
>JAXCGZ010017696.1:32500-35000 GCA_037179515.1 Halocaridina rubra | reverse complement strand
TATGGGAAGATAGTAGATTGCTGCATACCTGTCACCAAAGTAGGTGTAATTCATGCCAGAGAAAAATGGTTCGATAATGGGTGTAAAAGAGCTAAGGAGTGGAGAGACAAATGCTGGAAAAGGTATAGGAGGAGAAAAAACATAAATGCCTGGCAAACCTACAAAAGAGCAAGAAATGACTACCTAAGTTAAAGGAGAGAGGCAGAGAGAGATTATGAGAGGGACATCACCAGGAAGGCTAAAGAAAATCCCAAGCTTTTCCACAGCTTTATCAGAGGAAAACTGAAGGTAAAAGAACAGGTTTTAAGGCTAAAGAGAGCGGATGGAAGCATCACTGAGACGGATGAAGAGATCTGCAAAGAATTGAACAAGGAGTTTCAGTCAGTATTTACAGTAGAAAATACCCCACCCCCTCAGATTGCAGTGATAGAAGCTCAAGGGCCGGTATTAGAGAACATCAACCTTACAGCCACAGAGGTATGCAAAGCGCTGATGGATTTAGATGTTCATAAAGCTACAGGTCCTGATGACATATCCCCTCATGTGCTTAAAAAATGTGCAAACACAATATCAGTGGCACTAAGTATCATTTTTAAGGAGTCACTGGAGTCGGGGGAGATTCCAAGATGCTGGAAACAAGCAAATGTGATACCTATCTTCAAAAAGGGAAGGAGGGATACGGCTCTGAACTATAGACCAGTTTCCTTGACCAGCATAGTTTGCAAAGTTATGGAGAAACTACTAAGGAAACATATCTCTCTTCACTTGGAATCCTTCAACTTTTTGTCAGTGAGGCAACATGGCTTCAGAGAAGGTAGATCAACAGTAACAAACTTATTAGAATTTTATGATGAGGTAAGCCAAATCTTACAGGAAAGAGAGGGCTGGGCAGATTGCATATTCCTAGACTTCCAGAAAGCGTTTGACACTGTACCACATGGGAGACTTATTAGGAAGCTGCACTCAATGGCTAGAATAGGTGGAAATGTTTTGGAATGGATAAAAACTTACTTAGAAGGAAGGGAACAGAGGGTTAGAGTAAGACAGTCAGTGTCTGAATGGAGAAGAGTTATTAGTGGAGTTCCACAGGGTTCCGTTTTGGGGCCACTTTTGTTCCTTGTATATGTAAATGACCTACCAGAGTCTGTAAATTCATTCATGAATATGTTTGCAGATGATGCAAAGATTGTGAAGAAAGTAAAAAATGAGAACAATGGTAGAGAACTTCAGGAGGATCTAAATAATCTGCATGAGTGGTCAGAAAAGTGGCTAATGAAATTCAATACCTCAAAATGTAAGGTAATGAGAATGGGTACAAGTGCAAGAAGGCCCAAGCTTGACTACTCGGTGGCTGGAGTACAGCTTCAGGAGAGAGAAAATGAGAGAGATCTAGGAGTAAACATACTGGCAGATTTGTCTCCAAAAATACATATAAATGGCATAGTAAGGGCAGCATATGCATTCTTATCAAATGTAAGGGTAGCCTTCAGGCACATGGACAAGGAAATGTTCATAAATATTTATGTAACCTATGTGAGGCCAAAACTCGAATATGCAGCCCCCTTTTGGAATCCGCACTTGAAAAAGCACATAGCTAAGCTTGAAAAAGTTCAAAGACATGCCACGAAACTGGTGCCAGAAATACGCAATCTCAGTTATGATGAGAGGCTGAGGGGATTAAACTTGCCATCACTCGAAGCTAGAAGAGTAAGGGGGGATATGGTGACTGTCTTTAAATTCCTTCATGGTTATGATAGAGTGGATAGGGATCGATATTTCGATATGGCTGGCTCTAGAACTAGAGGTCATAGTTTGAAGCTTCGTAAGAAAACTTCTTTGCAGGATGTAAGGAAATACTTTTTCAGTGTAAGAGTAGTTGATAATTGGAATTGGCTAAGCGAGGAGGTAGTTAATGCTATCTCAATCCATAGTTTTAAGGACAGGTACGATAAGTATCACTAAGTCTAAAATGGAACCGATCAGGAGACGGGAAGATACGAGCTTTGGGCTCTTTCCCGTAAACACAATTAGGTAATCACAATTAGGTAATCACACACACACCGATCAGGAGACGGGAAGATACGAGCTTTGGGCTCTTTCCCGTAAACACAATTAGGTAATCACAATTAGGTAATCACACACACACACACACACACACACACACACACACACACACACACACACACACACACATATATATATATATATATATATATATATATATATATATATATATATATATATATATATATATATATATATATATATATACATACATACATACATATACCTTGGCGGTTTCCCTCTTAAATTGGGGGGTAGCCGACATCAAAAAAGGAAAAAAGTTTGGGGAGAAGTTATTCTCCCCCCCACTCCCCTTCTTCTTTGACGTCTCACAGGAGGTTGGTACAAGGGGGGGGATTCCCAGTCCCCCCGCCCCGTCCACTTTTAGTCGCCTTTTACGACACGCAGGGAATACGGTGAGGCTATTCTTTGATAT